>PVIC010058282.1:0-10415 GCA_004025085.1 Thryonomys swinderianus | reverse complement strand
TCTCTTTATCTTGCTTTTTTAGAGCTTGTGTGCTTAGTTTTGTCTCCTCCAGGCTTAAAGCTATGTATCTGCTAAAGAAAAAGATGTCTGATGTCCATCTGTCAAAGGCCTCTTAGATAGATCTTCTCAGGAATATCTGTAACTACTGACTAAAACGACTCATTTCAGCGGGATGAGGCCAGAATGGTCTTCGCCTTTTTCCCCTACCAGCAGTTAGGGCTAACTCTTCATAAGGGGGGATATTGTAGATATCTAAATTAAGTAAGGATTAACAGACATTTAGAAAGAGACCACATACAAGATAGAACCACAGCAGAGATGAAGCAAACCAAGTCTGAGGTCAGGGGCCGAGCTGACAGAACTAGGCCCCGAGATGGAGACAGGAAGGTTTGGGCCTGCAGGGCTCACCAGGGATAAACAGCCGGAAGTTGTACTGTGACAAGCCCAGGAAGCCTGCATGCTACAACAGACACACTGAAACAAGGTAACAGGAAGGTAGACGGATGAGCAAAACTCCGTGACCTTTACTACGAGCCTTCTGAAAAACCCCTTGCTCTTCTTGGTGCTATGTACCCTTGCTATGCACCTTGTTTTTCTAATGGCTTAATATTAACTAAATAACTGGACTTGTAATCTGACAGGTTAATTATAGTTTCATCCTAGGTAACCTGTAGTGTGATTTTACTGTATAAAAATTCCTACCCAAAGAGCCTCAGTAGCAAGTCATTTTGGGGAACCCTCCTGTCTCACAAAAGCTTTCTGTCAATAAACTTTTCCTCCCTTAACTTGTTTGGTCCCCAGGTCCATTCACTGTAGTCATGATACACAAACTTGGTGCATCTCACAGGCTGAGACTTACTTCCCTGTAACAGTAGCATCCAGGTTTGCTCATAGATGTTTAAATTATGATCAGTGACCCACCTACCCTCATTCCAAGTGATTGTCTGCTAACCTGCCTTAAACTATATAGTCAGCAGGGAATGCTTGGTAAGTTGTACACAACTAGGAAGAGTTCCACAGGAGAGATCTATATTATTACCCTGTCAAGGATATGTAGATGGCTTAATCTCACTTTAAATGTCAATATATGAATGCCAAGGCCTGTGTGAATAATCTGTAGGAAATGAAGCAACACTGAACAGAAACTGAAAACCAGGCATTAGTCCTGTGTGAGATCACAAGCATATGCATTCTCGGGCAGCCTTAAAAGAACTTTGTTTCCATCTCTACCTCAGTTTCCAAATCCAGCATCGCCTCTTGGTATGCTCAACTCTTTTATTTTTGTAATATTTAAGGCTTATGACATTTTCAAGGGTCTGTAAAACTTTTGGAAATCTTGGACTGGCTTCCAAATACAAAAAAAATTTAAATTTCAAAATTTGACTTAAGTGGCTGTAAAATCATCATGTCAAGTTGCCAACATCAATACTCAAGGTAAACATGAGTTATTTGCTCCTAAAATTTATGCAAGTTTTTAAATTATTTCAAAGTATTAAAATTATTTTAAATTATTTAAATTATTTCAATTATACCCAGTGGTACCTTGGCACTCACTGGTAATTGATTCTGGGAAGTGCAAAAATGACCAAAAACAGCGAGTACCATTTGTTTAGACTGGTAAGGTAGTGAGTCATGAGACCATCAACAGTGACAAACTGTAGCTCTTACGTTGAGTACCAAACAAAGGATGAGTACTAGGTTAAAATTTTGCTCTCAAAATGTGTTATGTACCAAATTCAACATGTTTCAGAGCAATCACATGACTGTATATTAGAAAGTTTTGTGGAAGTTTCTTAGACCTACTTGGGTTTGGAATTATGCTTTTCCTTTGAGGAATTAATATAACAGGATGTAGTCTAAAGCAATAAACATAAAGTTCTAGAGTCTACCCAGCACTTAACATGGCCTTGCAGGGAAGCTCTCGCTAAGAATAACACCCATGTTCTGTCTACAAAACTTTGGGTAACCCTTGCCTTTGTGAGGGTGAATTGTAAGGTTTGGAATTAGGAAAGTCATACTTTGGTCCCAGAACTGCCACGACCTTCCCTTGGCCAACAAGGGAGAATTTCTACAGCAAACAAGACACTTCCCCTTCCCCGAAACTCTGATATTCACAAATCTCCTGAACCCAGTGAAAAAACCAAGACAAGACTCTTAGTTGAGCACCTGAACGGTTCAGACAATAGGCAGAATATCTGAGGTAAGTAGTTTCTCACCTTATCTATCCACTTTCCTTTGTGCACTAAACTTAGCGATGAATTTCAAGTTTATGGAAAAAAGCATCTGAGGTTCTCTAAAGTTTGGCCCTTTCATCCAAAATTCCTGTAATTACACATGTACTAATTTTTGTTCCTGTTATGTTTATATCCGGTCTCTTTAAATACCCATTCCACTTGATATGTTCCTTCCTTTAGAACTTGGCTCTCCTACTCTCCTGGTTTTGGCTTTTAAACTGTCTTAGATCTAGTTGTGTTGAGAAATATGCTTTTCTCTTGTCCTCTCATAAACTCTGTATAAAGCGCTGTAACAACCTCCACACATAAATTTACAAGGGCCTCCCCTTTGGGGAATATGAACTTTAAAAGAACACAGTCTCTGTCTAATACATGTATATCATACTGCATCATACAGTGCTTGGAGATAGGTAAGTAGATAGAGAGATAGATAGATAGATAGATAGATAGATAGATAGATAGATAGATAGATAGATAGATAGATAGATAGATGATAGATAGATGATAGATGATAGATATAGACAGATAGAATTGAATTGAATTAGTGAATGTTGAACCATCCATCCTCTGTTACACTGTGAGAATGAACTGAGCAAAGAGCTTCGAAAATGTGATCTTTTTCCCTAGAATACATTGCATAAAATGCAGAAACCCATCCTGTTTTAAACTGCATCGGTTGCCCGCCCAGGAAGAAGTAGGGTTTACACTGCGCAAATGGAAAAGCTCGTGAGAGACCGGGAAGCCCCGCACAGGGACGCCAAGCACTTCCGTGGCCCGGCTCCCGTGGGGTGACGCACGTTCCCTACTCGGCTGGCAAGAGGACGGATAGCTTTTGCAAGCCCTGTACTGCTTCTTCAAGTGAAAACACGCCGACGCCCGATACAGCAACACTTCAACACTTCTGCTTTCAGAATCCAAGACGCTCCCTGGACTCCCACATTCAACGCCCTGCATTTCTCTCCCTCTCCCAGGCCAGACCTGGAAACGGTTTCAATATTCACGGCTGTCACTTCCGCTCCTCCCACTCGGCTTTCAGTCCGTTCGCGCCGCCACCCCTCACCCCACGGAGGGAACTCTCGTTAAATTCCCGGTGGCTTCCTTGTCACAACTCCGGTGGATGGTTTAGTCCTCATTTTACCTTTCTCTAAGTACCATTTTATATTTTTGGCAATTCCTTTTCTCTCCGTTTCTTCTTTTTAATTCTTTATACATTTATACCCTTTACTTTGCACAATATCTCTCTGCCTTGGTTTTAATCTCATTTTTCCAGGCACTAAAGTCTATCTACTTTAATGGTTTTCCCACCTATATATACCCATGAAGCGTTGGCCCTAATTGCTTTTCACTCTGTTTTGGTCCCAAGGGAATTTCACAAATCTATGTACCCTCAATGAAGACCACTAAGAGTTCTCCATCTTTTCCACCAGAATGCGGTATTCCTTTAATATTCGTTCACATAGTAAATCATGCCTCTGTTTATTCACTATGCAAATTTAAAAAAAAAGAAGAAGAAGGGCCAGAGGTTTAGCTCAGTGGTTCCGGCGCCTGCCCTGCAAGCACAAGGTCCTGAGTTCGATCCCGGTAACCACGCCTACCAGCCATCAATACCACATACCACAGTGCCAGGCGTGGTGGCTCACGCCTGTCATCCCAGCACTCGGGAGGCAGAGGCAGGAGGATTGCTGAGTTCGCAGCGCGTGCCTGGGCTCCATAGTGAGCTCAGGGCCAGCCTGAACTACAAAGCGAGACCCTGTCTTAGATAGATAGATGATAGATAGATAGATAGATAGATAGATAGATAGATAGATAGATAGATAGATAGATAGATAGATAGATAGATAGATAGATGATAGATAGATGATAGATAGATGATAGATAGATAGATAGATAGATAGATAGATAGATAGATAGATAGATAGATAGATAGAGAAGAAGAAGAGCAATCATCATTAATGTGTTTTCTCTCAACTCCTCTATCCGATCCATGAGCAGGTCGTACATACTCTTACAAAATCTCTCAGGTCAGTGCTTTTTGACATCTCCTTGTTCATTCTTTAAACTACCACTAACTCCAAGTCATTGTAATTTCTCATGTGAATTACACTAGTAGTCGACTGAAAGCCTACACAAAACCTGGGGCCAAAGGCAAAATTTTATTTTTCATAATGCTAATCTGCATTCAAGCAAAATATCTTCAACTAAGCATTCTTAAACAGAGTTAAACAATATGTAAAAATAATTATACATCATGATCAAGTGGGTTTTATTCTAAAAAAGAAAGGTTGATTCTGTATTTTAAATTTCAATTAATGTAATTTATTAATAGGCTAAGAAAACAAATACACAGTGAATTGAAACAGAAAAGAAATTGATAAAGTTCAACACCTACTCAAGATAAAAACTACTCAACAGTAAGAAAAGAGGGAGTAATAGCAAAATAAATAAATACATCAGTATATGAATAAATAACCCTCATCCTAGGTTTCATATTTTATACAAAATTTAAGCTAAAATGGATTACAGCTTGATATAATAAACTAAACAAGTTTAGCAGAAAATTTTCAACATCTATCATTAGGTAAATAATTTTTAGACGATACCAAAACTTACTATCTACTAAAAATTGATGAATTAGATTTCTTCAAAACCAGAAACTGTTACTTAACAAAATACTCTGTTAAGAAGGTAAAGGCTAGTCATGCTACAGCCAGCTGTTTCTTTATCATCGAAAGCTAAAAAGCTTTGCCACCACTAACGCAAGCTAGAGCCCAGGAGAGCATATTTCAGAGCCATATATTCAACCAAGAACTTCTGTCCAGGACATGCGAAGAACTCCTCACCCATTTGCAATAAAATAAGCCAGTGCAGAAAAAGGGAAAACAACTTGACTACTTCAGGAAAGATAAAATAAATTGGAAAAATAAGCACATAAAAGTTATCCAGCTTCATTAGCTGCTATAGTTTTAATATTTGTGTTCATAAAATTCATGTTGAAATTTAATCTCCAGTACAGTAGTATTAAAACCCGAGGCTCTTAGGAGATGACAGAGACCTTGTGAATGAAACTGATGCCCACAGGATAAGGCTTGAAGGAGCCTGTTTGTCTCCATTTTTGGTTCACTGCACAAGATACCAAAAGGCACCCGATATGAAAGAGTGAGGATTCACCACCCTGCATCTGCTAGCGCCTTGATCTTGACCCCCTCAACTTCCAAAATTGTTAAAACGAAATCCTTACTATTTATACCCACTCTAAGATACTGCTCTATAGAAGAATAAGAAACGGAGACATTGGCCATTAGGAAACACAAATTGACAGCATGATGCGCTAGCACTACAGACCCACTAACAGGGAACCCGGAAGTAGTGACAGCCTGGTGGTGTCGAGAATGAGGCAACTGAACCACGTGACATCACTGGAGAAGAGCTGAGGGAAAGTTGAGTGACGCGGGCACCCAAGCTTAAATTTCTCATGGTTTCTTATATGAATTCATGTATTTATATTTTACATGTATTTACATATATATACATATTTACATATATATGTAAACTACGAAATAAAAGGCGGATAATAGGAAAAAAGAGAAAGAAATAACAAAAAGGTACTGTAATCTAGTATGCAAAATGCAACCTTAAGGGTATTTTGGTTTAGAACAATTGTTTTAAATGTTTTATTTGTTCTTTGGCCTGTTAGTCTGGTTTTCAATCTGTATATATTATAATTAACTTTATAATATTTTATAAGATAAATGAATCAAATGATAGAAAAACAAAAGGAGGACGGAAGGATGGGCAAAGAGAATTGAAATGCCTTATGTTAATGTACCAATCTGCAGTGAATGTGATTATTATGTGCTACAAACATGTACTAAGAAAAGTCAAATATATAAATAAATTAGAAAAAAAGAAAACTGAAAGTTTTACAAAAACCTGAACTTTTACTACCTCAACAGTTGCTTTAAAAACTAAACATCTATCTACCATACAACAACCCAGGAATTATACTCCTAAGCATTCATCACAGTAAATGAAATCATTTACAAAGAAATCTACAGTGAAATGAAAGCAATTACACAGAAATCACCTAGATATAGTGATTTTATCTATAATAGCCAAAATTGGAAATAGTCCACGCCTTTCCATGAGTATACAGTAAACAAACTCAAGTATCCACACCGTGGAATACTACACAGCAATACAAGGAAGTGAACTATGGGTACATGCAACAACTCTGATAAAATCTCAAGTAAATTTTTTCAGTTTGGTTAAGTGAAAAAAACACCAAAGTTTACATAATTGATTTCACCTCCACAGCCATCTAAAAATGCAATGAAGATCGAAGAGTGATTGCCAGAGAGTGGGTATAGGATGAGGACAAGAATGAAGCGGGCGGCACTGTATCAAGGTAACATAAGGAATCCACTTGGTGACGGAAACATTTTGTATCTTGACTATCAGTATCGGTATTCTGGTGCCAGTTTTGTACTGTAGTTGTTTTTATTCTGTTTTATTGCTTTGGCTTGTGCTGGGATTAAACCCAAAGCCTTCGTATGGAATTACATCCCCAACTTACCACTTTCTTTAATTTTTATTTTGAGACAGAGTCTTGCTAAGTCACTAAAATGACCCGCATGGCCTTGAAATAAAATTTGGAGAGCAACCAACTACCCATCTATAGTTAAAGCAAATATTTCTCTGCTGGGATGAATTAGAGATGCGGGTCCTCTAACCTTAGTCTTCCACAGTGCCAAGATTACAGGCAAATGCCCCACATGATGCTACAGTTTTATAAGATGTTGCTATTGGGAAAAAATATGTAAAGAGTATATAGGATCTCCACATATAATTTCTAAAGATTGTCTTTGAATCTACAATTATATCACAATGAACTTTAATTAAAATATTAGTGTCTCTCTTTAAATGTTAATACCATTCGTAGCTTTAGTTTTAAAGACAGAATTTGATATTTAAGTTCTCTTTGGGCAAGATTCATCTTTGCAGTCCTGCCTCTAGTTTTTCTCTCATCCTTTGTATCTGAGCATGCAGGCATTTAAGTGTTGAACCCGTTCTCCGTTCTACCAGTTGGCTTTTGCCTAGGGCCCCTCCGTTTAGATGACGCCCTCCCCCCCTCCTTCCCTCTTCACTGCACCATCACTTCATGCAGTTAACTCTTCAACTTTTTGAGGAGCTGCTTGTCTGTCTATCAGAAAAGCCTTTCCTGGTCCTCACAGCCAGATCAGTCCTGTCAGCATTCTCTACAGAAATACGCAGGCCCCCTTCAGAGAGCTTGGGAGCGCAATGCTCACTGGCTCGAGTGATTCTGCATTATGTCTGTTTCCTGCACTCGACCATAAATCCCACAAGCCAATTCTCACTCACGCATATGTTGTCACACCCCAGCCTCCTAACAAGTAACTATTCGATACATATCACTAAATTAAAATATCAACTGAATAAGCAGCTATGTGTAAAGTAGGCATGGCCATTTTATGCTCTCATTAACATCTCCTCAGGTGCTTTATTGTAATTCACGGGACTCCACAGTTTACTTGTAAACCAATGCTTTAGCGTCCCATGATGGCACTGCCCGGGCAAAAACTACTGATAAAAACTTCAGCTCTTTCTGTCAACATGTGCAGCCCGTTTCTGGTGGCACTTACCTGGAGAACCCCAGGAGGACGCAAGCCCAGGAATCTGAGACGGGGCAACCAAGTGAGACTCCGCCCCAAAATTTAAAAGAGGAAAGAAAATAAAATCAGTGGATACACTTAGGACAAGACAATGTGCAGGCAACAGCTTCCTTCGGCCCTAACACAAATGCGGGCTTCGTTCTCCCTGTTTCGAGTTCTGCTGCTATCCTATCTTCCTCCAGCCGGACCACTTTATATTTTCTGAGGCACAATTTATCATTTCATCATGACTAAATCAGCACATTGAAAAGGCTCTTTCCTGTGCCTCTGTATTGGGGTTATATATAAAGGTAAAGGAAAATGGTGTTTAATATGCCACATCTAAAATGTGAAGAGCGACTACCCGTGTAGAGTTAAAGCAGATACTTCCCAGCTGGGATGGCCTTCAGATGCCGTTCTTCTAGACGTGGACAATGACCACCTCTGTATCTAGCACTTAAATCAAAACATGACATTATACACCATAAATACGTGAACAATTTTTATCCATTAAAAAGTAAAATTAAAACTAAAACAAATGGAAGGGAAGGGACACCGCGGGCAGTTTGGAGAATATCAGGCAGATGGAGGGACATCGTATCATGTGCGATCAAAATATTTGATTAATATTTAAATTATCACAGCAAAAGATGCAGTGCCATTAATCCCACACAAAATACTGTCCCTCCTTTGAACAGACGTATTATCCTTGTCACTTTCTAAAGAAGTTCTGCAGTTCGTCTTTTGTGCGTGTCTGAGGAGGTCTGATCAAAAGAGACGAAAAGAATACAAATGTCACCCGGGGCGGCCGGCTGGTGAAAGTGGTGATGCCCCGTCCTGACTCGCTCGCTAGGTCTGGCCCCGCGCAACGTCTGGCTTTTCCCCAAAGTCAAGGTGATCGTGAAAGGTCACCGTGTGGAATCTCATCAGGACCGCAAGGTAATAGCGACAGCGCAACTGGACTCAGTCACTACAGAGGACTTCCATCATCGCTTCATAAAACGCCACAAAGTGCAAGATAATTGTGCTTGAAGTGGGGGGCATTGATGGTAATAAACCGTTATTATAATAAATTCTAACGGAGTTAGCATATTTTTTGTTGTTGTTGTTCCATTGCCCAGATATTAGCTCATAAAGAAAGACGCAGCCTTGGGTCCCCTGGCTACGAACTTGCTGAGTTACAGAAGATCCTTGTGCCGTCACTGGGAGAGCTTAAGCCGGAAACCGTAATCTCCTGAAGGTCTAGCGTATGTGTAGGACACAGAGATGGAGTCTTCACAGCCGGAGGCTGGTGCAGCCAAGCAGTGTCCTAGGAAAGCTGTGTCACTAAGTGTCGAGAGGCCGGGCCGGGGTCAGGGAGAGAAGACGAACGAGCCGTTTGTGAGACTAGTTAGTCCGTGGACGCAAGGTAGAAACCACTGCTAGGACTTCTGGCTATGAATCTGTGGATCTGGGGGTCAAACGCACCAATGTTAGGATCCTAGCTCTATAGCTTCCTATCCTGTATGACACTGAAGAAGTCAGCTTCTAATCCTCAGATATTATAGATGATTAATGATCAGTCAAGACTGTTTACCACTCTTAGCTCTTAAAACCCTATTAAGAATTAAAGTACATTATCTACATATTTGTGTCTCTCCACCAAATTATAAATTACGTAAATGCATGCACATGATATTCTTGTTGCTAATTCAACCACCTCACATGACCACCAATACCATCTTAAAATACACAGATAGGCCTCTTAATAAGTACAAATGCAGTTAACTAATAAATACAAATGCAGTTCTGCTTCTAATCTTTAGAACCTTTAAGGGATCATCTTATTAACATTTTAGATAGAAATAAGAGCTCTGTTTAAATTACAAGTTCATGCAAAATTTTTTAAAGGCAGATATTGGAAGCTTGTGAATCATTTTGTGAAAGTCAAAGGACTGGAGCTGGGTCCTAATACAGTGACCCAAACCTTTCAGAGCTTTCAACAATACAAACAGTCCACTGCAGCGCACGTGCCATAGATTTGCCACCTCTGCCCTAGGGCGTCGTTTACAACACACAGAATCTGGGCTGGAGATTTAGCTCAGTGGTTCCGGCGCCTGCCCAGCAAGCACGAGGTCCTGAGTTCCACCCCCAGTAACCACATACCTCAGTGCCGGGCGTGGTGGCTCCCACCTGTCATCCCAACCCTGGGCAGGCAGAGGCATGAGGATTGCTAAATTCGAGGCTTGCCTGGGCTACACAGTGAGCTCAAGGTCAAACTGAACTACAAAGTGAGACCCTGTCTCAAAAAACAAAACAAAAAAAAGCTATCTCTCTTCTTATTTATCCCTCTGCTTCCCCACAGACACGTGTACTTCACTCCTCCACCGAATGACCCGTCTGTTCCTCTGTGCATAGGAGATGAAAGAAATAGGCAATCTTTTGTACTACATTCTTTGTTTTTGATCTAAGGTTTATCTTTTTTTCTACAGATCAGCTCAGCCTGACCGGTCAGTTCTTGGCAACTACTGTC
>PVIC010058281.1:0-10430 GCA_004025085.1 Thryonomys swinderianus | reverse complement strand
TATTAAATTGAGATAAAGTCCATCGATTCCAATTCTCTGTAGGGTTTTGATCATAAATGGGTGTTGGATTTTGTCAAATGCTTTTTCTGCATCTATTGAGATAATCATATGGTTTTTGTCCTTGAGTCTGTTGATATAGTGTATTACATTGATTGTATGTTGAACCAGCCTTGCATCCCTGGGATAAATCCAACTTGATCAGGGTGTATGATTTTCTTAATAACTCTCTGTATTCTGTTTGCAAGTATCTTATTGAGGATTTTTTGCGTCAATGTTCATTAGAGAGATTGGCCTGTAGTTTTCTTTTTTGGTGGTATCTTTCCCTGCCTTTAGAATCAAGGTGATGATTGCTTCAAGGAATGATTTGGGGAGTACTGCTTCCCTTTCAATTTCATTAAAGAGATTGAGAAGTTCTGGTATTAACTCTTCTTTAAAAGTTTTGTAGAATTCAGCAGTGAAGCCATCAGGACCAGGGCTTTTCTTTGTTGGTAGGTTTTTTATTACATTTTCAATTTCCCAGATTGATATCGGATTAACATTTTTATATCCTCTTCATTCAGCTTTGGAAGTTCATATGAGTCTAGGGATCTATCCATTTCTTCTAGATTTTCCATCTTCTTGGAATATAGATTTTCAAAATATGTGTTTATGATCCTTTGGACTTCTTCTGGGTGTGTGCTGATATCCCCATTTTCATTTCTTACAGCATGGATTTGAGCCTTTTCCTTCCTTTGTTTGATAAGTTTGGCTAAGAGTCTGTCCATCTTATTTATCCTTTCAAAGAACCAACTCTTTGGTTCATTGAAACTTTGTATTTTTTTTTTTTTGTCTCCACTGCATTAATTTCTGCTCTGAACCTTATAATTTCCTCTCTAGTATGTGTTTTGGGTTTGTTTTGCTCCTCTGTTTCTAGTTGCGTGAGGTTCAACATTAAATTGTTTATTTCAGGTTGCTCCATTTTCCGGGTATAGGAATACACTGCTATGAATTTTCCAAACACAACTGCTTTCATTGTGTTCCATCAATTCCTGTATGTTGTGCTGGGGTTGTCGTTTAGTTGTAGAAACTGTTTAATTTCTTCTTTAATTTCTTTTGTGGCCCATTGGTTGGTTAACAGAGTGTTGTTCAATTTCCATGTGTTTGTGAGGATCTTGGAATTTCTTCTGCTATTCAGCTCCCATTTAAATGAACTATGGTCTGATAGTATGCAGGGGATAACTCTGATTCCTTTGCATCTACTTAAGCTTGTTCTATGGACCAGAATGTGATCTATTTTGGAGAATGACCCATGAGCAGCTGAGAAGAAGGTAAATTCTCACTTTGAAGGGTGAAAAATTCTGTAGGCATCTAATAAGTCTATTTGCTCCAAAGTTAGATTTAGCTCAAGTATTTCCTTATTGATTCTTTGTCCAGTTGATCTGTCAATTTGTGACCGTGGAGTATTAAAATCCCCTACTACTATTGTATTCATGGAAAACTGGCTTTTCATATCCAGTAATGTTTGTTTTATATAGTTGGGTATATTAGAGTTTGATGCATAAATATTTATGATTGTTATTTCTTTCTTTTGTATAGTTCCTTTTATGAGAATATAGTGACCTTCTTTCTCTCTTTTAATCAATTTGGGTTTGAAATCTATTTTATCTGCAAACAAGATAGCCACTCCTCCTTTTTTGCAGTTTCCTGTGGCATGGAGGATTGTTTTCCAACCTTTTATTTTCAGTCTATGGGTTTCCTTCTGAATTAGGTGTGTTTTCTGTATGCAGCAGATTGTAGAATCTTGCTTCTTGATCCAATCTGCTAGTCGGTGTGTTTTAATTGGCCCAATGAGGCCATTGACATTAATGGTTATGACTGATATTGACATATTCAGAGCTGCCATGTTTCCCTCTTCTCGCTTCTTTTCTTCTTTGCTTTTCCCTTTTCTACTTAGTTTCTTGTTTGTCCTAATGAATTCACTCTCCTGGGTCTCGTGGGTATGAATTTTCTGTGTTTTTTTCAAGATGTTCTTTAGGATGTTTTGGAGTGCAGGTTTCATATTTGTGAAGTTATTCAGGTGTCATATTTATTTATTTATTTATTTATTTATTTATTTATTTATTTTTTGCTTTTTGAGACAGGGTTTTGCCTTGTAGTTCAGGCTGGCCCTGAGTTCACTATGTTGACCAGGCAAGCCGCTGCAAACTCAGCATTCCTCCTGTCTCTGCCTCCCGAGTGCTGGGATTACAGGCTCGAGCCACCACATCCGACATTGTGGTATGCAGTGTTGATTGTTAGTGGGTGTTTCTCCATGCCCAGCATTATATGTGGTTACCAGGGTTAAAACCAGGACCTTGTGCTTGCGAGGCAGGTACCGGAACCACTGAGCTAATTCTCCAGCCCTTTCAGGTGTTCTTTATCATGAAAGTATCTTATTTCCCCATCTATTCTTAAAGATAGTTTTGCAGGATACAACAGTATAGGTTGGAGGTTGTTTTCCTGCAATGCTTGAAATATTTCCCTCCACGCTCTCTTTGCACTGAGTGCTTGATTTGAAAAGTCTGCTGTGATCCTAATGGGCTTCCCTTTGTAGGTGATTTCCTTCCTTTCTCTCACTGCTTTCATTATTTCATTCTTTTGTTGTACATCTGGAACCTTGATAATTATGTGTCTAGGTTTAGATATTTTTATGTCACGGTGTTTCGGATAGGCCTCATTTATCTGTATGTGTATATCTTTTCCTGTGAAGTTTTCTGTTGCTATCTCTGACAATAGCTTTTTTCTATATTTTACACTGTCTCCTGCTTCCTCAGTGACTCCAATCAGTCTTATGCTATTTTTCTTTGAGTCATCTAGAAGCTGTTGAATTGATTTCTCATGGTCCCTTGCTCTTTTCCATAGATTATACCTTTCCTGCTCATTGGCTGCTATGCTGTCCTCTAGATCTGAGATTCAGTTGTCTGCTTCATTCATCCTACTGTACAAGGTTTTGTTCTCCTTAATCATTCCCTGGAGCTCTAGTTGAAGCTGTTTAAAAGGTTCCATTGCTTCTGCTATCTTGGATTCTATCATCTCACTGATCTCTTCTTTAATGATGTCTTTCACTGTGGATAGTATCTCTGTTTTGATCTCAGAGATGAGTTCTGATTTCTATTTTACTTGATCCGCTTTAGTTACCATCTCCAAGTGTCCTGGTGTTTGAGTTTCAGTTTGCCCTATTTTCCTTTTCTCTGAATTTCCCTGTGGTGGTGATTTTTGTGTCTGGTTTTTTGTGTATTTTCTCATTTCTACTCTTTCATTGTTATTAATGCTCTTTGTCTGATGACAGGGTAGTGTTTGTTGCAGGTCTCTTTCTATTATCTGGGGTCCTTTGTATGCGGCACTTTCCTGGAGGGTCCTCCTTGAATCTGTAATGACCCTTGAGAGTTCTCACTTCTGACACATCATGGGAGGTATTTGAGCAGAACAATCACATCATGTTTGTTACCATAATACAATAAATGCCAACATCAGTATTAAACACAGTAAATAAGATAAAAAAGTTTTGTTAAATTCTATTCTGGAGACTTTGAGCTTATGAGTTACCTCTATGTCCCTATTCCAAAATTTAGAATTAATCAGCAGTATGTATACAACATACAGATGGTAAATATAGCCCCTAAAACCTTTGGGGATAAAAGGTCACTGGGGAATCAGGGAGGTAAGGAGACAGGAGGAGAATTAAATAGGATTAGCAAATTTAGGAAGATCACCTATACCCTAGAACCTCATATATGCCAGCAGGGAATTACAGGATAAAAGGGCATATGTACAACAGTACCAACTGTATGCTGTAAGACCATTGGAGGCTTTGCATAGCTTCTTATAATAGTCCAGAAGAAATAATTGGGCAGCCTAAGAATCTTTTACTTCTGGGTATTGCTTCTCACAGGAAGGTAGGAGAGGGTGTGGGACAAGAGGTGAACAGAGGGATCTAGGAGTAGATGGCAAAATAGAAGCTAGATTGCCCCTTATTTTTATATCTTGCCTGGTGTTTCAGTGCAACTACAGGAGCATGCCTCCTGTGGAGGGACGCAGGAGATGGCTCCATCTCCTCTATGGCCTGGGTCCTCAGAACTCACCTCCAGGGTGGGGTCGGGGCTGGGTGGAGGCCCTGAACCTTCCGTGGTGTGGCTGGAACCCAGGTTCCATACCTGACTCCTCACTGCACAGCTCCGGGGTACAGTGGGCCGGTGGGTGGCATTCAGTCCGTGGGAAACAGATGGCGCCCCACAGCTGGTCCGCGTTGCTCCCTTCAGTCCGCTGGAAATGGATAGCGGCCCGGAGCCGGGTCTGCGCTGATCCCTTCAGTCCGCCGGAAAAAGAGGGCAGCCCGCAGCCAGGTCCGCGCCACTCCCTGCAGTCCGCTGGAAACAGACGGCGGCCCGCAGCCCTCTATATATTTTTTAATCAATAAAACCAATATTATTATAATAAAAATTTTAAATTATATAGTTAATTTTGTTATTGTTTTATATTTTAAATTTAACGTTTAATTTTTGTCACATTGATTTGCATATATTAGATAAGATCCTGTACATCGTGATATAAATGAATGTAATTAACTTCTATATGCTCAACATTTTTACAGCTGTCTAATCAAATCATGTTTTAAAGTCATAAGATTACAGACAATTATAAAATAATTAAATAGTTACATATCTCATGTATTGATTATACCAGAAGCCTGCGTGTTTTGTAAACAATAAAACATATCTCAATATACATCAGTGTGTTGATACTTGCAACATTTGTAAATAATTTTTATCATTAGGAACTAAACATAAGTGGTTATTTTAGCTAAAAAAAATCAAATTTGAATCCTGCTGATTAGAAACAATTTTTTCAATGTTTTATTATCTTTTTTTGAAACATTAAAAATTTTTGAAAATTAAAAAAAAATGTTTACATTAATATTTGGCATGGTATTATTTCATTCATACAGTATTATTTTAGTAGATTTATATTGTTATCTAAAATATAATTATATAGTCAATTATAATAGTATGCAATATAATTTTTATTCCATATATTATTAAAAGCTAGAAAAGACTGAAAGCAGTGTAGATGTATCAGAAGATATACTTCCTTACAATATAGTTCCAAAAGATTGTAATTTCCTAGCTGCTGCAGCAGGAGAGCAATTATGGCTCTAACTTTCCTGAAGTAGTCTAAGATACTGTGCGGAGGGCTCACCACCAGCAAAGGGATGAGAGGTGCAAAGTTAAATGGGAGCTTTGAGGTCAGAAAGATAAGCTGAAGCCACTTGTTGAAGAAACAATCATTTACTACTTTTCCCTCCCCACGTGGCCGCCTGAGCATAGCCTTGGGCCTGGATGACTGGAAGAAAGCTGTGTGAGCCTGTTATCATTGTCTCTGTGTCTGCTGATGTACACTCTGTGAGTAACATGGTTAAATGAAGGCATCAATGAGCTCCAAGCATACTGTGTTCGTACATGTAGAGCCTTTTGTGAAGCTTTGCTGTCTCTCTGCAGCAGGAAGCTCAGTGCCGTCAGCCCCACTGCACTGGGTGGGACTAGATGCTATAACTAGGGAAGACGTGATTCTCGAGTCCCATGCACTCTTTCACTCTGTACAGCATAGGTGATAAACTGTACTGCTTGTGCTCTGGCTCCATTACGCATACTTGTCTCTTGAACTCCTTTGCATTAACCTTGTGTCCTGCCCCAAGGAGTGACCCAATAACCTAGTCGGAGATAAAGGACTCTTTCTTGAAAGGATTCTGCCAAATCCTGAAGGGATAAGAATGTTTTTGATTATTCCATATGCTATCTGGTAAAAGTAGGAGAGTAAATCTAAACTATTACACAGAATCCCAGGGAGATTATGATGGCTTGTATGTTAAATGTTTTCTAGAGGTTCATGTGTTGAAGGCTTGGTACTCAGCCAGTGTTACTAGATGGTTCTGGTGGAACTTTTTTTTTTTTTTTGAAACAGGGTCTTGCTTTGTAGTTCAGGCTGGCCTTCAGCTCACTATGTAGCCCAGGCAAGCCTCAAACTCAACAGTCCTCCTGCCTCTGCCTCCTGAGTACTGGGATTACAGGTGTGAGCTATCACACCCGGCACTGTGATATGTGGTATTGATTGCTGGTGTGTGTGAGCCACCACGCCCAACATTGTACGTGGTTACTGGGATCAAACTCAGAATCTTTTGCTTGTGAGGCAGGCGCCAGGACCACTGAGCTAAATCTCCTGCCCACTGGTGGAACTTTTACGAGGGAAGTAGAGGTAGAAATTGAGGTCACTTGGGATACTGGGACACTAAACCTTCTCTCCCTTTCATCTTTTCTCTGTCTCTCTCTTTCTCTATTAAACAGCAAGTTTGTCAAATATATGATCTTCCACAAAACAAAACATATCACAACATACTTTGTGCATGGGAAAAATGAGAGCACAACTATTTAACCAATCATAATTATTTGATTAAATCTTCTAATATATAACAAGAAACTAGAGCACACAGCAACTAAAATCACCTTTTTGAGGTACATGAGAAGAAATGAGAAAGGGAAAACAACACCAAAAAACAACTATTGTGTGGTCAGTGTCATTGCACATTTTGGGTTTTGGATGAGGGAGTCACAAAATAAATAAATTCAATGAATTTGAGATTATAACATAGCTTAAAGTATACATGTTGGTGGAAAAAATCGGCCAAAAAATAAAAACCAGACTAGACCACCAAGGGCTCGAGATTTAGCTCAGTGGTTCCAGCTCCTGCCTGGCAAGCACAAGGTCCCTGGTTCGATCCCTGGTAACCACATAAAACAATACTGGATGTGGTAATTCACACCCAAAAGAAATCAGTACCACATACCACATGCTCAGGGCAGTGGCTCATGCCTGTAATCCCAGCACTCAGCAGGCAGAGCCAGGAGGATTGCTGAGTTTGAGGCTTGCCTGGGCTATATAGTGAGTTCAGGGCCAACCTGAACTACAAATGAGACCCTGTCTCAAAAAAAAAAAAAAAAAACACAAAATTGTTACAATTCAACTGATCCAAAATTGTTTTTATTTTTATTTTTATTTTTTTAAGTTTCATTTTTGTGGTACTGGAGACTGAAGTCTGGCCTCTGTGGTTGCAATGTGGACACGATACCACTAAACTAAATCACTAAATTCCTGGCCAAAGATATTCTTTTGAATAAATAAATGTGCCAGAATGATTAAATATTCACAGACAAAAAAATGTGAACTTTAACAGATTTTATATCCTGAAGAAAAATGTATTCAAAGTGGATACTAGATGTAGATATAAAAATACGGAAATTCTAGAATGTAACATAGCAGAAAACCTAGGTTGTTTTTCATATGTTGATGAATTTTTAGATACAAAACCAAAGATATTATTCAAAAAAAAAAAAAAAAAAAAAGGATCCCGGGAGCGGTGCAGACTTAACTACAGGGCGCCATCCGTTTCCAGCTGACTGAAGGCCACCCACCAGCCCGGTGTACCCCGGGGAGGTGTGGAATCGGCTACTGGGCGCCATCGGTTTCCAGCAGCAACAGAGGACTGAAGCCTGACCATTGGACCACTGTACCCGGGACCTGTGCAGTGAGGAGTCAGGTATGACCCTGGACACCATCCCGACCACGGAGGTTTGAGGGGCTCCGCCAAGCCCCAACCCCACACTGGAGCTGCATTGTGAGGACCCAGGTTCCAGAGGAGCCCGAGCCATTTCCTGCATCCCTCCTCAGGAGGCGCGCTCAGAGAGCTGCACTGAGAGACCAGGCAAGATGAAAAAAAAAAAAAAAAAGGTGGGGGAAATCTAGCTTCTATTTTGCCATCTAATCCTAGATCCCTCTATTCACCTCTTGTCCCCACACCCTCTCCTATCTTCCTGTCAGAAGCAATACCCAGAAGTAAAAGATTATCAAACTGCACTATTTCTTCTTCTGTACTATTACAAGAAGCTGTGGAAAGTCTCCAGTGGTCTTACAGCAAAAAATTGGCACTGTTGTGCATATGCCCTTTTATCTTCTATTACCCGCTGGACTATATGAGATTCTAGGATATAGGTGATCTTCATAAACCTGCTAACTCTATTTCGTTCTCCTCCTGTCTCACTACCTCCCGGATTCCCCAGTGACCTCTTATCCCCAAAGGGTTCAGGGTGTAGATTTACATTCTATATGTTGTATACACATAGCTGATTAATTCTAAATTCTGGCATATGGACATTGAGGTAACTCATAAGCACAAAGTCTCCAGAACAGAATTTTACAAAACTTTTTATCTTATTTACTATGTTTAATACTGATATTGGCATTTATTGTATTATGGTGACATACATGATGTGATTGTTCTGTTCAAATACCTCCCATGATGTGTCAGAACTGAGAACTCTCAAGAGTCATTTCAGATTCAGGGAGGACACCCTAGGAAAGTGCCACATCCAAAAGGCCCCAATAAATAGAAAGAGGCCTGCAAAAAACATTGTCCTGTCATCAGGCAAAGAACAGCATTAATAACAACAAAACAGTAGAAATTAGAAAATACATAAAAAAAGACACAAAGATCACCACCACAGGAAATTTCAGAGAAAAGGGAAATAGGGCAAACTGAAACTCAAACACCAGGACTCTTGGAGATGGTAACTAAAGCAGATCTAGTAAAATGGAAAGCAGAACTCATCTCTGAGATCAAAACAGGGATACTGTCCACAGTGAAAGGCATCATTACAGAAGAGATCAGTGAGATGATAGAATCCAAGATAGCAGAAGCAATGGAACCTTTTAAACAGCTTCAAGCAGAACTCCAGGGAATAATGAAGAACGAAAGCTTGCTAAGTAGGATGAATGAAGCAGAGAACCAAATCTCAGACCTAGAGGACAGCACAGCAGCCAAGAAGTAGGAAAGGTATAATCTATGGAAAAGAGCAAGGGACCACGAGAAATCAATTCAACAGCTTCTAGATGACTCAAAGAAAAATAATGTAAGACTGATTGGAGTCACTGAGGAACAGGAGACAGTTTAAAAGACATAAAAACGCTATTGTCAGATATAACAACAGAAAACTTCACAGGAAAAGAAATGGACATACAGATAAATGAGGCCTATAGGACTCCAAAACACCATGACATTAAAATATCTACACCGAAGCATGTAATTATCAAGGTTCCAGATGTACAACAAAAGAAAGAAATAATGAAAGCAGTGAGAGAAGGGAAGAAAATCACCTACAAAGGGAAGCCCATTAGGATCACAGCAGACTTTTCAACACAAACACTCAGTGCAAAGAGAGTGTGGAGGGAAGTATTTCAGGCATTGCCGGAAAACAACCTCCAACCTAGACTGTTGTAGCCTACAAAACTATCTTTCAGAATAGACGGGGAAATAAGATACTTCCATGATAAAGAACACCTGAAAAACTTCACAAATACAAAACCTGCACTCCAAAGCATCCTAAAGAACATCTTGGAAAAAAAAACACAGAATATTCCATACTCATGAGACCCAGGAGAGTGAATACATTGGGGCAAACAAGAAACTAAATAGAAAAGGGGAAAAGCAAAGAAGAAAAGAACCGAGAACAGGGAAGCATGGCAGATCAGAATATGTCCATATCAGTCATAACCATTAAAGTTAATGGACTCAGTGGGCCAATTAAAAGACACAGACTAGCAGATTGGATCAAGAAGCAAAATCCTACAACCTGCTACATACAGGAAACACACCTAATTCAGAAGGAAACACATAGACTGAAAATAAAAGGTTGGAAAACAATACTCCATGCCACAGGAAAGTGCAAAAAAGCAGGAGTGGCTATCTTGTTTGCAGATAAAATAGATTTCAAACCCAAACTTATTAAAAGAGATAAAGAAGTCACTATATTCTTGTATAGGGAACTATACAAGAGAAAGAAATAACAATCATAAATATTTATGCACTGATCTCTGAAGCAACCAACTTTATAAAACAAACATTACTGGACATGAAAAACCAGTTATCCATGATTACAATGGTAGTAGGGGATTTTAATATTTCACTGTCACAAATATACAGACCAACTGGACAAAGAATCAATACAGAAACACTTGAGCTAAATCAAACTTTTGAGCAAATGAACTTATTAGATGCCTACAGAATTTTTCACACTTCAAAGCGAGAATATACATTCATCTCAGCTGCTCATAGATCGTTCTCCAAAATAGATCACTTTCTAGTGCATAAAACAAGCTTAAGTAGATGCAAAGGAATCAAAGTTATAACATGCATACTATCAGACCATACTGCCTTGAAACTGGAGCTGATTATCAGGAGAAATTCCAAGATCTTCATAAACACAAGGAAATTGAACAACACTCTGTTAAGCAACCAATGGGCCACAAAAGAAATTAAAGAAGAAATTAAACAGTTTCAACAACTAAATGACAACCCGAGCACAACA
>PVIC010058280.1:0-10427 GCA_004025085.1 Thryonomys swinderianus | reverse complement strand
GCACAAGGACCTGAGTTCAATCCCCGGTAACCACATATAATGCTGGGCGTGGTGGCTCACGCCTGTAATCCCAGCACTCGGGAGGCAGAGACAGGAGGATTGCTGAGTTCGCGGTGGCTTGCCTGGGCACCATAGTGAGCTCAGGGCCAGCCTGAACTACAAAGCGAGACCCTGTCTCCAAAAAGCAAAAAAAAAAAAAGAAAGAAAATAAGAGTAAGTAAGCCTTGTTTGTTTGTTTGGAGACAGGGTTTTGCTTTGTAGTTCAGGCTGGCCCTGAGCTCACTATGTAGCCCAGGCAAGCCTCGAACTCAGCAAACCTCCTGCCTCTGCCTCCTGAGTGGAATAACCCTAGTTTTATACAACATTTTTTCCAAAAAATAACAGGAATATTTCTGTGATACAGATCTCTTCTTCCTTCTTCTCTTTCTTTCTTTTCCTTTCTTTTTTTCTCTTTTGAGACAAGGTCTTGCTAAGTAGTTCAGGCTAAACTTAAACTCACTATGTGGCCCCATTGGCCTCCAAATCATGGCAATCCTCCTGCCTCAGCCTTCCAAATGCTAGGATTGGAGGTATGTGCCACAATGCCTGGCTCTGATGAGCTTTTATCTGGTTCTCACTATGAAATAAATGATATGGGACTGGGGATACTGATCAGTGGCAGTGCTTATCTAAGTGAGGCCTCAGGTTTAATCTCTAGCTCAGCCAAAATTAAGTAGATAGCCTTATTTGGAAAAAAATTCCATGTTTTTCATTATTGTTGCTTATGTACCAGAAACTGAACCCAGCCTTTTTTTTTTTTCCCTCGGTAACACAAGTCAAACTCACAACCTTGCACTTGACAAGGCAGGCAGCACCACTGAGCTAAACCTCAGCCCAAACCAAGATCTTTACTCTGAGCTAGATCCCCAGACCATTTTTATGAACTTAACACAGGGTCTAACTAAGTCACTAAAATTGCCTAGATTGGGCTGCAACTTGCAATCTGCCTGCCTCAGCCTCTAGGATCACATGGATTGCATCCATGTGACACAGCACCTGGAAAATTCCCTACTAAAGTGAGTTTGGGCCAGGGATTTAGCTCAGTGGTTCCGGCATCTGCCTGGCAAATGCAAGGTCCTGAGTTTAATCCCTGATATCACACACCACAATTTGGAGCATGGTGACTCACCCTTATAATCGCAGCACATGAGAGGCAGAGGCAGGATGATTGCTGAGTTCAATGCTTCCCTGAACTATAAAGTGAGACCCTGTCTCTCTCTCTCTCTCTCTCTCTCTCTCTCTTACACACACACACACACACACACACACACACACACGAAGTGAATAAGAAAAAACACTCTCATTATAATCCGATAACACCTTTAAAATTATTCCCAACTGCTCAAGAGCCTCAGGCAGGAGGATTTGCAAATTCCAGCCCATTTTGGGCAACTTAGTCTCTCTCTCAAAATAAAATAAAAAGGGCAGGGGACATAACTGGGGGCTAGAGCATTTGCTAAGCATGTGTGACACCCCAAATTCAAACCCTAGTACTGGGGGGGGGGGTGCAGCAATACGTAAACAACGAATAACGAATATCCCACTAATGAAAGACTCATCCATCCACCCATTCACCAGGCCTCCTATTCCTGAGCCCTTGGGGTCCAGGGAAATAGTGATGAGCAAGATAGGCCCATCTGTGCCACTCCGAAGCAGGCAGGCTGGTAAGCATGCAGCATTTAAATAGGCCATCGTCTTAGATCTATTCAGGCTGCTAAAACAAACTGCCATAAAGCAGGTGACTCGTAAAAACAGACTTATTTACATAGTTCTAGAGGCTGAGAAGTCCAACGTCAAGGTGTCTGTAGATCTCTATTGAGGCTCTACTTCCTCTTAAGTGCCAATTTCTCATTCTTCCTATAGCACCAGGGGCAAGGGACCTCTCTGGGGTGTTTCTTTATACGGGCACTGATCCCATTCACAAAGACCGTCATGGCCAGCCTGAATGAGGCCTTTGCAAGCAAACAGGCTGCTCTCAGCAAACAACAGGCAATTCCAAGTGAGCAGAACAGATGGCCATAAAGAAAATTTAGGATGTAGTATACAATCTTCCAGGGGCCAAAGGATCCAGTGTTATACACACACCTGTGCTTGGACTGTCCTTGGACCTTTGCTCATAAATATTCCTTATGATCACAGCCCCCTTTTCCAGCCCTATATAAATCTAATTCCCTTCCCGGCTAACTGCTGATCTCTCTGTCTCTATGTCAGACCACCCACATATGGATGTAACAAATTTGGTTGTTCCCAGCTAGCTGCTAAAGTCTATTCCCAATTTCAGTCTTGTTAACACTTAGACAGAAATAAAGTTTTCTCTCACAAAGTCTATGTCCAAGTACTCATACATACTATTTCTTTATTTGCTTGTTTGTTTGGTACTGGGGATTGAACTCGGGACCTTGCACTTATGAGGCAGGTGCCAGAACCATTGAACTAAATCTTCAGCGTATACATGCTATTGATAACAGATTTGTAAGCTAATCACCCCCAAACCCCTAACTCCTCCAAATACTATTACACTGAGGATTAGGTTCAACATATGTTGTTGGGGGTAAAACAATTTATATAAAAACAATTTATATAACAATATATATACATAACAATTTATATAAAAACAATTTATGACAGGGGCTGGGGATTTAGCTCAGTGTTTCTAGCATCTGCCTCGAAATCCCAAGGTTCTGAGTTTGATTCCCGGTACCACACACCACAGTGCCGGGCGTGGTGACTCACACCTATAATCCCAGCATTTGGAAGGCAGAGGCAGGAGGAGTGCTGAGTTTGAGGCTTGCCTGAGCTACATAGCGAGCTCAGAGTCAGCCTGAACTACAAAGCAAGACCCTGTCTCAAAAAACTAAGAAACAAAAAAGGAAATGTAGCCGGCTCAAGGCTTCAGGCCAGATGAGGACAACTAGCTGGTTTCAACAAAAGTCTTGGATATTTGTTAGGAACCCATGTACAGATATATTTCACAAATTCCTTTCACAGGTTGTGAGTGCCCAAAGAACTGGTCTCAGACTCAGAGTCTGGCATCCCCAGGGAGAAACTCAAGGGGCATTTCATCTTTTCTGAGAAGCAATGTTTACCTGTCCTGCCCTCCGGACAAGAAGAACCCGTGTTTACTCCCTCTGTTGAGTTACAGGACTAAATACAGCTACTTCTGCAAGTATAGCATCTCACCAATAAGGGGAAATTCAGCACTGAACATTCACTCCACAAGAATTACGAAAAGAAATGAAGCGACATGCTCTGGAGATAGTTGATTATGGGGATCTGTCCCCGAATAGGAAAAGTGCTATTTTTCAAGATGATAATATAGGTTGAGTCATGCCTCCACCTCTCATATGCTGAAGTCCTAACGCTCTCAACCTCAGCACGTAACCATACTCACAAACGTGCTCAAGCTAACACGAGGCCACCAGGGTACACCCAAGTCAGGTATGACTGGTGCTCTCACACAGATATTTGGGCTCACAGAGGGCAGATGACACAAAGAGACACAGAGAGGACCACCCACAGCCAAAGAGAGCCTAGAAGGACTCTTCCCACACAGTACTCAAAAGGAGTCAACTCCACCGAGGACACCTGATCACAGAGTTCAGTCTCCAAAACCGTGAGACAGTGAATGATAGTTACTGAACCCTCCAGCTGTGGCACTTGGGAACAGCTGCTCTAGGAGACTAGGACAAAAGGCAGCGGGTAATCCACAGTGTAACTAATATAATAATCCTGCCTCTTCCGCGTCCACTCGCATTCCAGGGCTCGCACGAACTCATCCTTCAGGTTTCGTAGCAGTGGACAAAGTCCACCAAATATCTCCTTCAGTGTGAGGCGTCACAGAAGGCTGCCGCTTTCCAGAAGAGCTTCATGTTACCTCGGCTACCTTCCCTCACCCTCCACTTCCTTTGCACTCAGGGCTTTTACTGAAAATGTAGCATTTCTCCTGTTGCCGACACCTCCAAACTGCTGGCCTCCCACCTCTCCCCCTCCCCCTCCTCCCAGCAAACATTCTGTCTCCCTTGAAGAATACACTTGGCTGGTGATTCCTTTTGGCAAAATTAGATTATTCTTTTTCTCAATCCTCTCTGAACCATAAATCCAGGCCTTTCAGCATGGGCCTTCCACAGCCCATTCCACAGCAGATTTATTGCTCACTCCATCTTCCTCTTGCACTACTTAATCTGCTGTATTTTAATTGGGTAATAAAACTCGGTGTGCCACCCAGAAAAATTCCAGAGCAAGCAATCACCAGGGACATTCTCTCAGCAGCCAATTCCTAATTATTTATTCAGGCCCAGAGCTTAATGCCACTCCTGAGTGCAGTGGTTCCGAGCTGCTGCTCTCCCCAATTGTGAAGCTGGAGGACAACGGAGCAGGGTGGGGCCGAGCGGCCTGCAACCAGGTCCCCGCGAGCACTTCTCTGCCTGTGAGCAGGACAGCGTGAGTGCGGGGCGGGACGGCTCCCAGCGGCCGCACAGCGGGGAATCGCCCCGGGCTGTGTTCTGGGACGCCCTACAGTGCTCAGAACCGAGCCTGCCTCGGGAATGCGCCGTGTCTTCCTCTCGATTGTGCTTAATAAAGAAACTAAGCAGCTCACACTACCAGGCAACTGGATGGAATCTAGAAGCCTATTTATGTAGGGTAAATTATAAGTAAGACGTGTACTCTCAGGTTAATGTTCAGAAAAGTTAGAGAAGAACACGGAAGAATTGTTTTATAGCTTTCTGTCCATCCACAGGTTAGGTCTTTGCCATTATGGCATCAAGGGGGCTAGGGGTAGAGTTCGGTTGTAGATTGCTTGCTCAGCATGCATGAGACCCTGAGTTCAACTCCAGTGTAAGAATTTTTTTTTTTTTTTTTTTTTTTTTTTTTGCGCGATACCAAGGATTGAACTCAGGCCCTTGTGCATCCAAAATTGGCACGGTACCACTTGAGCTAAATCTCCAGCCCAAGTAATTTTTTTTTTTTTGAGACAAGGTCTTGCTTTGTAGTTCAGGCTGCCCTGAGCTCACTATGTAGCCCGGGCAAGCCTCGAACTCAGCCTTCGGAGTGCTGGGATTACAGGCATGAGTCACCACACCCAGCATTGTTGTATGTGGTCACCGGGATCGAACTCAGGACCTTGCACTTGTGAGGCAGGTGCCAGAACCACTGAGCTAAATCTCCGGCCCCCAAGTAATTAATTTTTAAAGAGAGAGAAGACACTATAAACATTAAAGACTTCTAAAAACACACATCACCCCTCAAAAAAAAAATCAGAAGATAAATGAGATTTGGAAAAGTCCAATTAATAAGAAGTATCAATAACCCAATAGAAAAAGGACCAGAGCTGGGGTGTAACACAGAGGTAGACCTCTGGTGTAGCAGGCACACGGCCCTGGGTGTGATCGCCACCATTGCCAAGGGAGAGGAAGGCAAACCTGTAAGCAGAGAACTTGTCAAAGTAAATAAAGAAAAAAATTTGAATACTTTTCAAACCCATGAAACTGAAAATGAAAATTAATATCACAGTGAGGTGACTATCTTGCACATATGAACCTAACAAAAACCCAACTTCACTGTCTGTGAGCAGGACAGTGTGAGTGCAGGGCACTCGTGAATGCACACATGTCGGGCAAGGGCTCTACCACTGAGCCACATTCCCACCCTTTCACTGTTTTATGTTGAGGAAAGGCCTCACTAACTTGTCTAGGCTAACCTCAGACTTGTAACACGCCTGCCTCAGCCTCCTAAGTAGCTGGCCTTACAGGCATGTGCCACAGTACCTGGATAACAAGAATTCCCTGTCCTCATTTTTGTTTGTCTAATTGGTTGGTTGGCTGGATGTTTCTTTTTCCTTTGTTTTTGGGGCTTTTCTGAGACAGATCTTGTTAAGTAGCTCACGATGGCCTCAAATATGTGATCCTCCTGTCTCAGCTTCCCAAGTGCTAAGACTAAAGGTGTATACCACCATCATATCCAAGAAGTTCTTAATAAATCAATATGAGAAAATTATGCATAAAATTATAAGTATACAGCCCATGTATGTGTGTACAGCAAGCTGCCAGGCAGCTTGTAGAAAAAGTAAGGAGGAATAAAAAGTCTATACAGACACTTATGCTTTAAAAATATTAAGGGTAGAAGAAAGAGCCACTGGGCTTGGTGGCACATGCCTGTAATCCCAGCACTTGGGAGGCTGAGGCAGGAGTACTGCCGCAAATTCAGGGCCATATTGAGCTACAGAATACAATCTTGTCTCAAATTAAAAAAAAAAAAAAAGAAGAAGGAGAAGTATAGCAGTGGTTACTTGTTAAAGAGGATAGGAATTGGGTGATGAGGACAGTATGAAGGAATTTTCTTTGCTTTACATTTTTTTGTACCTTCGTTTTGGTCCCAGGGATCGAACTCAGGACTATGCACTTGTGAGCTAGACGCTGGAGCCACTGAGCTTACTGCCCACGTTTTTGTACTTATTGATATTTCAATCATGTTAACGCTGTACCTATTCAGAAGAACCAAACCCTCCATGTCCTTCCTTCAACGTCTGTCACAGAGAAGACAGCTGCAGGAGGTGAGGGCTGGTTGGTGGAACAAAGGAAGCAGAGGTGGGTAGATCTAGCCTGACTTCACCGTCCTCACACCTGTGCTGTGGACCACACTGTCAGGTGATAGGACACGCGATACCCATGTGTGTTTGCCACAGGGACATTAACAACCCTGTTTGTCGTTTCTCCCTATTACAAGCATAGCATCAGCCTAAACAAAGCAAGTGTCCTGCTTCCTTGGGTTTCTCAGGACCTACCCAGAGATCTACAGTCTCACCTCTCTTTGCTCATCAAACATCCCTAAGAATTTAATCCCATTTCACTGAGATACAGATACGATATGGGCGCCCACAGAGGGCTCACCCCATAACAGCACTGCCCCTGGAGACACTTTCCTGCTAGTTAAGATGCTGCTAGTCCACGCACATTTCTCCTTCTTGGTGGTTTAAATAGCCAACAAATATTTACAGAGGGCTTTATGATATATACTTTAATATACTGAGACTCTCATCCACAAAGTCAGCCATTAATGAACAGTGGGAAATGGAAACTTGTTAGCAAAGAAAAAGAATTCAGTGGTTTTACAAAAACAAAACATACAGCATGGTGGCACAAACCTGTAATCCCAGGACTCTGAGAGGCTAAAGCCAAAGGATTGCAAGTTCAAACCCAGCCTGGGTAGCCTAGCAAGACCTTCTTTCAAAATAAAAATATTAAAAGGACTAGGGATATGGTTCCATAAAACAGCCCTGATTTCAATCTCTAGTACTGAAAAAACTTTTCTTTCTTTCTTTCTTTTTTTTTTTTTTTTTTTTGCTTTTTGGAGACAGGGTCTTGCTTTGTAGTTCAGGCTGGCCCTGAGCTCACTATGGTGCCCAGGCAAGCCGCTGCGAACTCAGCAATCCTCCTGTCTCTGCCTCCAGAGTGCTGGGATGACAGGCGTGAGCCACCACATCCGGCATTGTGGTATGCGGTGTTGATTGTTGGTGGGCGTGAGTCTCCACGCCCAGCATTCTATGTGGTTACCGGGGATCGAACTCAGGACCTTGCGCTTGTGAGGCAGGCGCCGGAACCACTGAGCTAACCCTCCGGCCCGAAAAAACTTTTTCTGCATGAAGAAAAAAATAATAAAAAGTGTCACATAGCAAAATGATTATTTACAAACTGCAAGAAATACTGACTATTCCAAAGATGGGGTAAACAGGTCTGTAGAGAAGAATTCCTGAGAAAGGCTCTACCTGCTTTTTTTTGGCTGGAGTCACCAGATACAACATACATTTGAGTAGAAGTAACCATACCTGGGAATGATCAGTTCGGGGGGGGGGGGCAGCAAAGCCAGAGAGAAAGGGCCCAGCAAGTTCTAAGAAGGAGGCAGGAGCCCAGAAAATAAGCCCTTGGTTCTAAACAGCTAGTAAAAGAGGCTCTCTGTTTAAAGCTGTACCTCATCCCAGCTCATTTGCCCCACGAATGCCAGCGTCGTCCTCGCCTTAGCTCCCTCTCCAGGTTCTAGCATCACTTTAATATATTGAGCCAAACGTAGCACGTATGAGGCCATCAGAACACAACGAAAACCATTCTACACCGAGATAGAGGGTTTCACACCGGAGAACTGCCAGAAGTTACAGTAATGACAGGAGCGAGCAAATGCAGATCCCTGGGTGGACAGCCCAAGTTCTGCGGTCTCCACTGAAGTGAATTCCTGAGAGTTACATGGGAGCTATCCAACATTACGAGGGCCGAAGGCCTGACCCTGGTTGTCTTCACGGGCCTTGATAAAGAAAAGGAGCTTATAAGTGGGCTAAATTTTTCCTAATGCAGAGAGGCGTTTTTAGTGTCACACAGTGGAATGAAAATGCTGACTAGAAACTCAAAAGGATCGTGTAAGCGCCATATCTCGAGGAAGTCAGGAAGCAGGTCAGTGACCACACAAGTAAAGGCCTCTAGAACATTCCTATTTCCTCATGCTTGTTTCTTCAATTATCTTTCTACTGCCTGTCTTTTCTACTGTATCTCCTTCCCAGTCACACAGCCTTAAAAAACAAATCAACGGGGGCCAGAGGTTTAGCTCAGTGGTTCCAGCACCTGCCTAGCAAATACAAGGTCCCTGGTTCGATCCCTGGTAACCACATACAACTATACTGGGCGTGGTGATCACACCCACTGACAATCAGTACCACATACCACAATGCCAGGTGTGGTGGCTCACGCCTGTAATCCCAGCACTCGGGAGGCAGAGGCAGGAGGATTGCTGGGGGTTTGAGGCTTGCCTGAGCTACATAGTGAGTTTAGGGCCAGCCAGAACTACAAAGTGAAGCCCTGTTTCACAGAAAAAAAAAACAACAACAACAACAACAACAGAGGGCTGGAGATTTAGCTCAGTTGTTCCAGCGCCTGCCTCACAAGCGCAAGGTCCTGAGTTCAGTCCCCAATAACCATATACAATGCTGGGTGTGGTGATTCACGCCCACCACCAATCAACACCACATACCACAGTGCTGGGCGTGGTGGCTCACACCTGTCATCCCAGCACTCGGGAGGCAGAGACAGGAGGATTGCTGAGTTCGAGGCTTTCCTGGGCTACATAGTGAGCTGAAGGGCCAGCCTGAACTACAAAGTGAGATTCTGTCTCAAAAAAATAAAAAAATAAAAAACTATTCTAGCTCCTGGTGGAATAACAAACAATTGGTAACTGTTATCATGAAGAGGAAAGTTTAGAAAGTGGCCTTACCCCCTTGGGCTGGGGCTGTAGCTCAATGTAGAGTGCTTGCCTAACACCAGGAGGAATTTGGTTTGATCTCCAGAACCATGGATTTAGAAAAGAAAAAATAAAAAATCACTTCTTTAAAAAGCCCTCCTCTGACACTGTGCTGAGGAAGCCCCATTAGGTTCCCAGCAGCTTGGGTTTTCCTATCTTTTGCACGTTCATTATTTTCATTTGTTTGATGTCTATCTTCCAATGGACAAAAAACACATGAGAGCAGGGACCATCTGGTCATCTCAGATGTTGAAAAGCATTTGACAAAGGACAACATCTCTTGACAAATCAGGACTACAGGTCAATATCCTCAACCTGACAAACATTTCCATGAGAAACATTTCCATGAGATATCCAGGATGATGCGACCATAAGGAGAGATAGTACGTGTTCAGGGGCACTGAAGACTCATACTGGTTAAGATGCCAGTTCTCCTCAAATACTCTATAGATTCAAAACAATCCCAAATAAAACTCCATAAGATTTCTCAAAGAAACTGAGATGCTAATTTAAAAACTCAAGAAAATATAAATGATGGAATAGCCCATAATTTTCTTTCCATATCAAACTGGAAATATGCAACATCATGAGGAGGTTGGAATGAGACATACCTCACCCAGTAGCACGAACAGCAGAGAATAAGCTTATGAACCAAAGGATCTACCACAATTTTGAAAAAAAAAATTGGAGGACTTATACTATTTGATTTCAAAACTCATTGTAAAGTTACATTGGTCAGGAACAGTGCGATATTGCAAAAAAGTCTCAGTGAGCCAACAAATTTCTTCTGGAAAGGATCTCAGGTGATATTTTTTACTTCACAGTTCCATTTAAACTCTGCCTGTGTTGTATGAAAGCAATCAGAAAACGCTCAAAAGACCCAGTTGTGGCGGTGCGTGCCTATAATCCCAACACTCAGGTAGCTGAGGCAGGTGGATCACCATGAGTTTGAGGCCAGCCTGAGCTACACAATGAGCTCCAGGTAAACCTGCACTGTATATGAAACTGTATCTCAAGAGAAAGAAGGAAGGAAGGAAGGAAGGAAGGAAGGAAGGAAGGAAGGAAGGAAGGAAGGAAGGAAGGAAGGAAGGAAGGAAGGAAGGAAGGAA
>PVIC010058279.1:0-10428 GCA_004025085.1 Thryonomys swinderianus | reverse complement strand
GCCGGAACCACTGAGCTAACCCTCCGGCCCTAAAATTCTTTAATTTTAAAATGGGGACAATACACCTCCATTAGTGGTTGTGAGAAATAAATGACATTAAATGAGTTGGAGAAAATATGTAGCATGGGGCTAGACATAGATTGAACAGCAATATATGATAGCTGTTGTTCTGCTCACTACAGTATGGAGCCAAGAAAATTAGGACCAACTCTCCCTTAACTCATTCATACACCAGACAAAGGGGCACTAGGCATTTAACCTGCCCAAATGACCAGAGAAGAGGTCTTCATAGAAAGAAAATCAACTAGATCCTTGGGGATTTTTTTCTTACCATTTCTTTCTTTTTAAAGTTTTTGTTTTACAATACTTTTTTTAGGTCTCTGAATAAACCTAGGCCTAGACTATAACTTCAGCATGGTAATTACTCAGTCAATGCATATGGAATGACTGTCATGGGGAACAGCTAATTACCTGGTAGTTTCATGTAGATGATTGAAAATGAGTAGCAGAGAGCTGAGAAACACCGTCTCATGGTGGGCTTTTCCTTCCTTTCTTCACCCTCAGATATGAAGATGAGATCAACAAGCGTACAGCTGCAGAGAATGACTTTGTGGTGCTCAAGAAGGTAAGAAATGGGGGTAACAAGGAAGTGCTTCCCAGGAACTCAGTGTCCTTTGGCTGCTGTCATGGGTTTGTCCATCTCTGCCTCACTTTTGTCTCATTTGGTGTTAACCTGGATCTGTTCTGTCAAAGGAAGTGGGTGACGGAACCAAGCTCTAGGGAATTCAATAGTTTTCTCATTTGGACAATAAATTTGCGTGTCTTCAGGAAACTTTAGGGACAGGGTGCGTCAAGTGATTGGTCCCTTGCCGCTGTACCTGGCACTGGATAGCTTTTCCTAAATGCAGCTGCGAGCACCTTTAAATGCCAAATGATATCCCTTGTCCCTGCTGTTGTTCCTATGCCCTATCCGTCCTCCCCATTCCTTTGCTGCAGGACGTGGATGCTGCTTACATGAACAAGGTGGAGTTGGAGGCAAAGGTGGACAGCCTCAATGATGAGATCAACTTCCTGAGGGTGCTCTATGAAGCGGTGAGGACTCCCTTTTCCTTCCGTTCAGGGGAAGGGGATTCCCTCTCCACGTGTGCGGCTGCCAGTTGGTTGAGAGTCACAGTTATAGACAAGACGCCAGTTTCCTTGCTCCATTCTAGGCAGTGGCTTCTCAGCAAGGGTTCTAGGTGAGACGGGTTGGAGTGAAGTGAAAGATCTGACTCAGACCTTCTCAAAACCAGATTTAGACTATCCCAAAGAGTGTGTGGGATAGAATTCATTTTCTTTAACTAACACCCTGGGCACCTTCTGCTTTAGCCATGGAATACTTATGGTCCTCAGGGAGCAGTAAAGACTAGAAACTTTGTCTTCTGCATTGAAATGTCACCAGCCACTCGATTTCTACTTAGAAATTTGCTTCTCTTCATGCACAGTGGGAATGTTGATACTGCTTCCATTCGAGTCTGTAACATAGCTGTGTGTTACAACAGAGATCTGGTGAGAGGGACTGTGCTGGGGGCTGATGTGAGACATCTTCCTCGCAGGAGCTGTCTCAGATGCAGAGCCATGTGAGTGACACCTCCGTGGTCCTGTCCATGGACAACAATCGTGACCTGGACCTGGACAGTATCATCGCTGAGGTCCGTGCACAGTATGAAGAGATCGCCCAGAGGAGCAAGGCCGAGGTGGAGGCCTGGTACCAGACCAAGGTGGGTGATGGGATGCGTCAGAGGGTGGGGGCCATGGTGCTCTGCTTCCGTGACTGAATGGTGATCGTCAGCTGGAACTCAAGAGCAGTAAGAGCAAGTAGACTCTCCCAGGCGTCACCCATCTGGTCTGGTTTGGAATTGCTTGACATTTCCTGTTATCTCTATGATCTCTGACTGGGCCCCACCCAAGTATCCGTGACCTGTGGTTCTCTGTGTCTGCTTGGGTATTAGGTCCAGCAGCTGCAGACCTCAGTTGACCAACATGGGGACAGCCTGAAAAGCACCAAGAATGAGATCTCGGAGCTCAACAGGATGATCCAGAGGCTGCGGGCAGAGATTGAGAATGTCAAGAAGCAGGTGGGCACCGCTGTTTCTCTGCTGAAATACACGGCCAAGGCCTAGGGGAGATGTTGCTGTGGCTGCAAACAGACAGAGCGTTGGGCCCAAAGACCCTAGCTCGTCTGCAGCGCATCTGGAGCTCATTACACAAGCCACATCTGGATTTTCTCAGCTATGCCCTGGCTGATGTGAAGCATTACCTCAGTAAACAGATAGCTTTGCTTGACTTTACTGTTTCTGTGGAGGCGTAGGTGGGCTCTGGATGAATGAAACTCTTCAGAGTTAGGGAAGGTGGTGAGAAGGATAGAGTTCTAACGCCTTAAATCAAGGGTAGCTGGCCCAGGAGAGGAACAGGGACAGAGATCTTGAGAGCGGGGCACTGATGCTGACTGTCCAATGCCTTTGTCCACAGTGCCAGGCTCTGCAGACATCTGTGGCTGATGCAGAGCAGCGTGGCGAGCTGGCCCTCAAAGACGCCTACAGTAAGCGCGCCGAGCTGGAGGCCGCCCTGCAGAAGGCCAAGGAGGAGCTGGCCCGGATGCTGCGCGAGTATCAGGAGCTCATGAGCGTGAAGCTGGCCCTGGACATTGAGATCGCCACCTACCGCAAGCTGCTGGAGGGCGAGGAGTGCAGGTGAGGAGGGGCAGGCGGGTGGAAACCGGAGGCACAGAGAGGCCCAGGACCTCGAATTTGGGCCTCTCTCAGACTGTGTATATCAGTACTGGGCCGGTACGTTAAGAAGTGAGATGATGCAGCTAACAGCACTGGACTCGTCTGGCTGTCAGGGCAGGAGAGCTGCGCGAGACCTGCTTGCCGAGCGAGGGATCGCTCTTGGCTCGCTGTGACTCACGCCCCCCCCCCCCCCCGCAGGATGTCCGGAGAATGCCAGAGTGCGGTGAGCATCTGTAAGTACCTTCTGCCTCTGCCGTGCTGCCCCCTCACCCTGGGCTGGCCCAAGGGCCGTGGGCGCTAGGGAATAACTGTGCCCTTTTCTTCTCCTGCAGCGGTGGTCGGTGGTAACGTCAGCGCTGGAGGCATCGGTGGAGGATTAGGCGTCGGCGGAGGATTTGGCCTGGGCACTGGGCTTGGCTCTGGCTCTGGAAGTGGCTTTGGGTTTAGTGGCGGCGTCAGCGGCAGTTCTGGCGGAAAGATCATCTCTACTACCACTACTACCCTGAGCAGGAGATCCCAACGATAGAGAAGATGAGGCCCCCAGTAGCCCCTGAGTCCAGCCGGGCCCAGCCCTTGTCTGTGATTCTTCTCTTTACCTTCACCCTCCTTCCTGGTGTGCCTCTTACCAGGGTCACCCCGACTGTCCCCTGGGCTCTCTCTGCGCCAAGATGCTCTTCTTGCCTGGGATACGGACTCTATCCTCTTGGAGTTTGGTGGCTTCTTTTCAATTTGGGGCTCAAGACCCCCGGGGCATGAGAGCACCTTCAGCTTTCACCTCCCGTGGACAGAGGGGAGGACGGAAAATGATCAGGAGCTCCACCTCCAGGACTGTCGGGGTTGTACATGTCCCTGTCCCGCCCAACGCTGCGCCCCACCAGACCGAGATTCGTGTCAGTCAAACTCATTCTCCATCCTGGCAGCGCCGGAACTGGACCGGAACTGCTCAGTGCCCCATTCAGCGCTTCTCATTCTTTCTTGTCCAGCTTTTGGCGACTCTTCAATAAAATGCTACTGACATTCATTCTGAACCACTGTCTTTGTTTTCTGGGGAGGCTCTCATTTATCTAGGTGAAAGTGGAAACTAAGAGCCTCGAAGGGTCAGTCTACATAGAGCAGGGCCAGCTACTAATTTTTCATGTCTCTTCTTCCAAGTTGTGCATCTTACTGAAGGCAGAGTACGGGGCATGGAGAGTGAAGCCTGCCTATGGGGCAGGGGAGAATTTAAGAGACAACCAACGCACAAAAGTTGCCCAGAACAGGGAAGCCTGGAGCAGCACTGTGTCAGGGCCGAGCCTGGAGGAAAGAGCTGAAGTGTGGAAGTGGCATGTCTGACAGAGACGGCATGAGGCGCCCTGAGGTCTTCACTGAATCAGGAATAAGACTTGTAGAACTTACGGAGAATGCTTCTATTTGGCAGTGAGGAAGGCCAGAGATTCTGGCTGGTACGTTGTCCAAAGTGGAAGAGGACAGTCAGGGCACATTAAGGTACAGCCTTGGAGGACACCCTATTCTACACTGGGCCAATTCCAAGAGTGGCACGATCTTCCTTGTCTCAGGGAAACACCACACAACTTTGCTTCTGTAGCCTGACAGAAATGCACCTGCTAAAGGTGTAGAATCTACTCTTTTCTTTGGCCACCACGTGGTGCTTCCCCCCTCGACCGCCAGGGAATTCATTCTGACTCCAATTCCTCCATGCAGCGCCCACAAGGGCCTGACTGTATATGGACGGGAGGGTTGGCCGAGGCTTGTCCTATCCACGGGGCCTCTGAACAGATGCCGAGGCACAGTCAGGGCTGCGCAGAGAGGGAAGGGTTAATCTGTGGGGTTCCTGCCTCTCTGTGCAGGGGCTTCTGCCAGGAGGAGTGGCTCTTGGGCCAGATGGCTCTGTCCTTCACAAGCACAGCCCTAATCTCCCTATTGTCTGCCCTGGGCTCACCGCCCTGTGCCCCTGTGCGTAAGAACAGGAAGGGTTTGTGGCCTTTGTAGCTAGTTGGGCAACTTGGACTTCTCCCCCTCCCTGGGCAAATGTCCAGGTTGGCTCGCTTTTGACTTTCTGGGGTTAAGGAGGAGAGTTAAGGAGGAGAGGAAGCAGGCACGGCGGCACTTCTCAAGGCCACACATCAAAACCGCAGCTGCGTTGGCTCCTGTTCCTGTGCTCCCTGAGCAGGGGACGTGTGGGGCAGCCGGCCAGTGCGGGGCTGCTGGGTCTCTCAGGGCCTCTTCAGCTGCCCTGAAACATTTACCCTGCGAAGTCAGCTGCAGATGAAATTTGTGTCAGTATGTGTTTATATAAGAAGGCTCCTGTGTGTCGTTAAGAGGGACCCCCTTCCCTCCGCCCAGTCACGTTAGCGCTTTCTTCCACTGAGGTCCAGGGGAGTGCATTCTGGGTAGGACCAGGCGGTTAGGAGCTGGTTGGCCAGGCAAAGGCGATTGTTTGGAAGTGCCCTGCTGAGATAATATGGGTGTCCTGTCTTCTTGGGTCCTTCGAGCTGTATTCTGGCCAGCAATTCATATGTGTGGGACCTAGAGAGACACAGGTGCATTAACTGCCTGGCCGAGGTCCCATGGTCCCTTCTATTCTAAATCTTCCCTTCTAGGTATACGGAAGTCACTTTTCTGAGCAGAAGGGATCTAACTGTGGGTTGGCACATCTCCGTTTCGACTTGTGGGACTAACGACCCTGATCTGCATTTCCTAGGCTTGGGCTTCCAGCCCCGGGGTAGTCCCACAGCGGTTTGGCTCAGGTCCTTCCTGGCTTCTAAGCCACTACTATGTTGGCATCAGTCTCCTTCCCCTGGACCTGCTGTGCCAAGTCAACCCTCTTAGCCTCAGAGGGTCCCCGATGCCACTTCTGAAGGCTTCTTCCCTTGTTGCCTTACAATCAGAACAGTTTCTCTAGTGTGAGAATTTGCAAGGGTAAATGAGGACCAAAATGTCTAAAATGTAATGTAAAATAGGAAGTAAAGATCCAAAAGGGCAGGGGAGGGGTAAGAGAGAGGAAAGAAGGGAAAGAAAAATACGAAAAAAAAGGGAAACAAACAGAAATAAAATGTTTATAAATAGGGAGGGATGGAGGGGAGGGAAGGTAAGAGAATGAGGTAAAAGCCAAAAATCAACATATATCATGTACAGGTATAAAAAAACCCTCAAAGATGAATAACTAAAATGTACCTATGAACTTAAAGAAAAAAAAAGAGGGAGCTGGGCATGGTGGCTCATGCCTGTAATCCCAGCACTCGGGAGGCAGAGGCAGGAGGATTGCTGAGTTCAAGGCTTGCCTGGGCTACATAGAGAGCTCAGGGCCAGTCTGAACTACAAAGCGAGACCCTGTCTCAAAAAAAAAAAAAAAAAGAAAAAAAAGAAAAGAGGGATATTCTTAGCAGTGTTTCATTTTGGGATCTAGGCTGGCTCTGTGTTCTAAAACCAGAGGATCTCAAAGTGAAGCAGGGTCTATACCGTGTCTTGCGTGGGTGTTCAGATATTAGGGCATAAGCTACCTATGGAGGTAACAGAAGGAACTGTGTCCCTGTGCCCTTCAGGACATGATCATAGTGGGCCAAGCCAGGAGCAAAGGGACAGCATGGGCTGAGAGGAAAAAAGCCATTTTAGCACTTGCTTCAGGTTTTAAAAAGAGTATTATTGCTATTTTCTAGATTGAAGGTAGGAACTGAACAGTTATCTCTATCCCGCGGAGAGAATGCGGGGAGTGGCCAGAGACTCTTGGTGGCGGAGTCCCGGGACTCAGGCTCATTGCTGCCCGTGGTTTCCTGTTTGACTTTGGGCTGAGGCAAGTTGTTTTTCATCTTCAATTGTTTTTCTGAGACAGGATCTCACTGTGTATCCCAGGCTGGTCTTGAACTTGGAGCAATCTTCTAGCCTCATCCTTCTCAGTGCTGAGATTATAGACATGTGGCATACCTGGTTTGCATCTTTAATTTTTTTCTAATTCAAGAACTGTGAGGCTGATCTTCTTGAGAATGTTTTTTTTTTGCTTTTTGGAGACAGGGTCTCGCTTTGTAGTTCAGGCTGGCCCTGAGCTCACTATGGTGCCCAGGCAAGCCGCCACAAACTCAGCAATCCTCCTGTCTCTGCCTCCCGAGTGCTGGGATTACAGGCATGAGCCACCACGCCCAGCATTTTTTGTTTGTTTTTTGAGACAGGGTCTCGTTTTGTAGCTCAGGCTGGCCCTGCCTGAGCTTACTATATAGACCAGGCAAGCCTCAAACTCACAGTAATCCTCCTGCCTCTGCTTCCTGAGTGCTGAGTCAATATCAGTGGCTCTTGGTAAGAGCACACCGGCTAACAGAGCCAGGGTTGAGCCACCAAGCCTGGCATTTGTGGTATGTGGTACTGATTGCTGGTGAGTGTGAGTCATCACACCCGGCCTTGTTGTATGTGGTTACTGGGGATCAAACCGGGGACCTTGTACTTGCTAAGCAGGTGCTGGAACCACTGAACTAAATCTCTGGGCCAATTTTTTTTTTTAAAGACAGGGTCTCGCTTTGTAGTTCAGGCTGGCTCTGAGCTCACTATGTAGTCCAGGCAAGCCTCGAACTCAGCAATCCTCCTGCCTCTGCCTCCTGAGTGCTGGGATTTTTTTTTTTTTTGAGACAGGGTCTTGCTTTGTAGTTCAGGCTGGCTCTGAGCTCACTATGTAGTCCAGGCAAGCCTCGAACTCAGCAATCCTCCTGTCTCTGCCTCCCGAGTGCTGGGATTATAGGCGTGAGCTACCACGCCCGGCCAATTTTTTTTTAAATTTCTTGTTTTAAGATGACCTCAATTAGTTTAGATTACCTCTTGTAATGAGAGTTGAACTACTTTTCACATGGTTTTATCTGGTTATAATTCATTATCAGGGCTTCATTAATCCACTGATTCATTATTAATTGACTGATTCATTCATTCATTTGGCCATCCTCCCTTGATGAGCACCTATTATTGGCAAAATTTGGTCTTGAGGGCCAAATTATCTAGTATGTGACCAAGCTGGAAGCTCCTGAAAAGGTCGAGGCCTTATCCTATAGAATGGTTTGGTGCGTTGCACATCTTGGGGATAACTCAGGAGTGAGGGACAAAGGGGGCATCAGGTCGCCCTCTATCATCCCTACCCTGTGAGCACTCAGGTCCCCATCCCTTCCTCCTTTCAGTGGCTCCTAGTAAGTCACACTGGCTGCACAGAGCCTAGTGTGCAGCAGACGCAGTGAAAAAGACCTGTTCCAGAGAGACGAGCAGCACCACAGCAGGCTGCAGGAGCCAGGCGGGACGCCTTTCCTCTCAGACAGCATCAGTGCCTGAGCCTCTGAACGATGCAAGGCTGGTTGGTTCTCAGCCTTTCTGACGATGTTCGGCAGAGCTGCTGCATCTGCCCGATCTGGACCTGGGGAGGAGGGCGGGGCGGTGGTGTCGGAGTACAAAGCCAGAGGCTGGTCCTGCAAGGGCCCTGTGTGTCCCCTCCTGACCGGGTCTCCATGTTTGAGTTTCCAGTTCTCTCTGACTTGGGTTAAAAGCAGAGGAATGCCAAGATGTGAGAAACATGGAAGGAAGTTTGAGAAAAGCCCCAAGATGTGTATACGACCATGTAGCTTCTCTGAGACGTTTTCAAAAGAGACAAAAATTTGGCGTGTTGTGTTTGGCCATCAAGGTGCACAGGGGGATCTTCCTGTTTTTCTCTCCAAAGACAGTCACAAGCCAGAAGGCCACTTCTTCCTGAATAAAGCCTGGGGCAGGTGGAGAGCCCAGGAGGCAGATGCGTGATAATTCTGGGCTTTGTCTATAGTAAGGGAGGAACACTGATCCTTACTTTGTAAAAGCCATGCACAGAACAGCACACACTAAACCAGCCAGGCACACACCAGGCACTTGAAACCATGTGTTGACTATGGAGTACACAGAGTCACATTTCTACAGCAATGCTTTTGGGGAATCGTAGGTGGACCTCATTGTCTCTGCTGCTCAAGGGAATCAGAACACCCCACACTTACCTTTCCAGAGCTAAGCCCTGCTCTGGTAGGGCACAGGGACAGGCGACAGGCAGACAGCCCTGAGCTGAGCCCCTGACGTAGGTCAGCATGCCTCTTTGGGCTTGTAGGACAAAAATGTAGGTAGTGGCAGTGCTGAGGACAGGGCAATGCCAGGCACCACGCCCTTCCAGGAAAGCCTGCCACTTTAGCACTTTTACTATTTCAGATCTTTCTTAAGGTGTTTGGTAGCCTGGAACAAACTTGTACCTTGGAGGCAAACCCCACCCATGAATGTTTGGGATTAATTATCTCTCCTTCATTTGAGCCCAACAACCTCCTACAGTGTATAAAAGAAGGGCCCATTCCACACAGCCTTCAGTCCCCTTCTCTTCCTGCCTCTAGGCCCAGTGTCCTCCCTGCTTACCTCTGCTGCTTTTCCCTTCACTGAGCTGCTCACCATGAACAGACAAGCCTGCAAGACACCTTGGGGGAGGAGCCAGGGCTTCTCTGGCCACTCAGCTGTGGTCTCTGGTGGCAGCAGGATGAGCTGCGTGGCCCGCACTGGGAGCTCCGGTGGAGGGGCCTATGGGTTCCGGAGTGGAGCAGGTGGCTTTGGCAGCCGCAGCCTCTATAACCTGGGTGGCAAGAAGAGCATCTCTATCAGTGTGGCAGCTGGTGGCTCCCAGGCTGGTGGCTTTGGTGGAGGGCGCAGCTTCTGTGGCAGTGGCTTTGGGGGTGGCTATGGAGGCCACTTTGGCAGTGGCTTTGGTGGAGCTGGTGGGTTTGGAATGGCTGGTGGTTTTGGTGGTGTTGGCGGCTTTGGTGGGCCTGGTGGCTTTGGTGGGTCTGGTGGCTTTGGTGGGTCTGGTGGCTCTGGTCCTGGCTGCTTCCCTGGGGGAATCCAGGAAGTGACAGTCAATCAGAGCCTCCTACAGCCCCTCAATGTGGAGATCGACCCCCAGATTGGGCAGGTAAAGACTCAGGAGCGTGAGCAGATCAAGACTCTCAACAACAAGTTTGCTTCCTTCATCGACAAGGTAATGGGCCTGACTGGGTCCCCATTTCTGGGTGAGGAATTTGAATCTAAGTGAGGCCTGGTTTTGAAACATGTCCTGCATAGGGCAGACTAGACAGTGAAGAGTTGGGCAAAATGCCTAGGTCTGGGAAGATATTTAACTCTGGCTGATTAGATTGTCTTCCTGGTCAAGGGGTTCATGTGTGGAAAGAAAATGGGCCCCTGCTTCCATTCAAAGACCACTGTGCCCTGCTTGTTTGGACCTCTGTCCAAGTCTCTCATTTGTTGCCTTATGTAGGCCTAGGCAGGCAGAGCTGCAGGCCCCGGACAAGGGTCATAGCCACTGGCAAGGAAGGGCCTGACCTCAAATTGCAAATGTGAGGTGTCCTCTTTGGCTTCCCATGAGACAGGGCTCTGGAGAAGTTATTAAGAGACTTGAGTAGAACCCAGTCTCCAGGGGCTGTGTGGTTGGTGACTTCCTTTGTATCCCTCCCTAGTCAGGAAACGAAGGTGCTCAGTGATCTTCTCCAGACCAACATGTCTCATGTGGGGCTGTGTTTCCACCCCCCACAGGCTCAAGGGAAATCCATTTGACATGCTGACAAGTGTCAGTTCTCATAGACTCACAGCCTTTAAAGGTGGCAGTGTCGGGCTGGAGGGTTAGCTCAGTGGTTCCGGC
>PVIC010058278.1:0-10394 GCA_004025085.1 Thryonomys swinderianus | reverse complement strand
TGAGTGTGACAATATAATAGTCTTCTCTTGTGTCTCTTTTCTCCCCTCTATCTGCCATGCCTTCACCCTTGCTCAAAGCCTATTTGAACCTTTCCTGTTCTGTCGTGCCAAATAAAGTCTCACTTTTCATAGTCTTTTTTCTTTCTTTCTTTCTTTTTTTTTTTTTGAGACAGGGTCTCGCTTTGTAGTTCAGGCTGGCCCTGAGCTCACTATGTAGCCCAGGCTTCTTTCCTTTTTTTTTTTTTTTTGGCCTTAGAATGTCTTTAACCACAAGTCAGTTGAACAGGAAGTACTCCCCTTTTTGGTCCCCTTAGTTACTCTCAAATATTTTTCTTTACTTTTAAATTTTAATTTAAATATTAAATCAAAACTATACATGTACATAGATGGGGTGTCATAATTCTAACAGGTTTGTTATGAAAAACAGCAGGCGCTGAACCACCTCACCAAAAGCAACAGTCAGTATCTCCTTTAGCTGATTACTTAGTATTGTATTTACCACCGTTTTTTTCAACAGTATGTTGTATTGAATTTTTTTCATTTGGGTCATTATTGAGTTTTATTATGAAGGCAAAGGTTTAGTTTTCTTTCCTCCCTTGGTTTGCACCAAGTATATAAACTTTATCACATTCCTCTAACCATAGGGATCATCCATCTACTTCATTTGGCCATGCAGGGAAATGTGTAGGGTAATTTTTATTAATATTGCATTAATATACATGATAAGATAGTATTTATTTCCAGACTTTATGATCATACTGTGGTTATATATGTGGTCCGATCAAATTTCAGTGGTTTATGCAATGTCTTGACTATGGAAATGACTACTTATAAGTAAGCCATGTAATAAGTCTTTTTTTGATACAATTTTTGGTAATAAAATTCTAGGTGGAATATAAATTTTCATTCAACACTTTTAGATATCATTTCATTTGTTTTATTGGTTCTCATGTTGTTGAAAAGTCTCTGAAGATTCTGGCCCATTGTTTTTTTTTTTTTTTTTTTTTTTGTATTTGACTTCTTTCTTTTCTAGAAACTTGTAGATTCTTCTTTTGTTTCATAATAATGAGAGGCAATTTATGTCTCCTTTTACTCAGTATTTTGCGAACTCATGTCCTTCAGTTCTGAGAAACCTTCTTGAGTTATTTATTTGAATTCTTTCCATATGTCCTCTATTCTTATTTTCTGAACCTTCTATTATTCAGATAATGGATCTCCTAGACTGATTGTCTATACAGTACTTATATTTTTATTACTTTTTTTTTCTTTTGCTGTACTGGGGATCAAACTCAGGCCCTTGTGCTTCCAAAGTAGGTGCAGTACCACTTGAGCTAAATCCCGGCCCTTTTTGTTACTTTTTAATGTCTTGGATTTTTGCTCTACTTTCAAAATAAAATATTACCCCAATTTTACTTTCCAATCATTTTTGATTTCTAAGAGCTTCATGATTCTTTTTAAATAGCTTTTCATTTTCAATTTGAGATTGTAATATTATCCTTTAATTCTTTCAGAATACTGGCAGTAGACTCCCATCCCTTGAATTTTTCCTATAAATGGCTATTTTTGTCTCTTTCAAATGATAAATTGCCTCTGATATTTCAAAATCCTAGTCATATTTAAGGGTGGCAATCCACCAAGCTCACTGGGGTCTGTTGATTGTGAGCTTGAATAAAACGTGATTACCCAGTTGAGTTGAAGAACTCTGATGTCAATTTCTCTTTTTTTCTGACTACAGTGTCAGATTCCCTAGAATAATTTTCCCCATAAATTGCCTAGAAAATGTAGGTCCTTCTTGCCAATGTGCTATAAGCTGAGTAAATGGAGTGTTCATGGGTTTCAGTATCAATATAAAATATATATATATATAATATTGATATTTCAGTATCAATATACTGAATATACAATATATGTATTTTTAATTTATCTTTTATCAGGTTAGTAATTCTTCAACTGGAACCCCCATTCTAAGGACCCTCTGTTTTATTCTTGTTTATTTATTTATTTATTTTGATACCAGTAATTAAATTTAGGATCTTGCACTTGTCAGGAAGGTACAGCACCACTGAGCTAAATCTCTCGTCCTTGTTTGTTTATTTATTTATTGCGACAGGGTCTTGCTTTGTAGTTCAGGGTATCCCTGAGCTCACTGTGTAGCCCAGGCAACTGTCGAACTCAGCAATCCTCCTGCCTCTGCTTTCTGAGTGCTGGGATTACTGGTGTGAGCCACCACACCCGACACTGTGGTATGTGGTACTGATTGCTGGTGGGCATGAGTCACCTTGCCTGGTATTATTGTATGTGGTTACTGGGATCAAACCAGGGACCTTGTGTTTGTAAGTAGGTGCCAGAACCACTGAGCTAAATCTCTAGCCCGTTATTTATAGTTTTTGAGACAGAGTCTTGCTATGCAGTTCAGGCTGGCTTTGAATTTACATTGTAGCCCAGTTTGCCTTGAAGTCATGGAGATCCTCCTGCCCCAACCTCCTAAGAGATGGGATTACAAGTGTGTGCCACCAGACTGCTCTGCTTTATTCTTTAGAGACAAATCTCAAATTTACCTTCAGGGCTCTTTCACTGGGTTTTAATCTAAGTTCCAGGTTGTTTATATGAGTAGATGGGAGTGTCTTTGTCTTTGTAGTCATGCTTATACCCATGGCAACTTCCAGTCATTCAGCTTGCTCCTGGTTAGTACTCTATGCAATCTTCCTGTCTCACTTCCAGGTAGTCTCCAGGTTTCAGACTCTCAGTAGCATGCTAATGTATTATGAGACATAAGGCTGCCTCAGGCTTGTTCAACCAAGTGACCCACATGACTCTGTCCTTCTACTCCTACTCTATACTGTGCTGGGCATGAGAGTTATGTGAGACTTCCTGCTTCCTCTCATTCTACCTGGGAGGTAGAGTGCAGGTTGCATGTGCTCTTGACTCTAAAGCTCTTTGGAGCTGTGCTGTTTCTTTTTTTGGAGATTCAGTCCAAGTAAGTGTATTTTTTTTCTGATGCTTCTTGATTTCTTCTATTAGTTCTTCCTCTTCTTCCTCTTCCTCTTCTTCTGCTTCTTTCTTCTTTCTTCTTCTTTCTTCTCCCCACTCCTTGGGCTTCTAAAGTAGGCGTGGTACCACTTGAGCTTAAATCCCTGGCCCTTTGATTTCTTTATTGAGTAAGGACAAATACCATGCTTATGTCACCTTCTTTGATATAAAAATTTACAGAGCTTCATAAATTTATAAAGTCCCATCATCATACCTTGGAAAAATTTTTTTTTATAAATTGAATTCTTTATTGGTACAATTTATATACATATCAAAATCATGTATAACACTGGGGAATTGAAAACTTTTAATAATGTAATTGAGGGCAATTCTTTAACTTTCTCTTTTATTACTACATAACTTATACCTATTGATGATGTTCACCATAGGAAATTTGTACCTGTGCATAATATATCTTAATTCTTTTTTTCTCCATTTCTCTCTCAACCCTTCAACCCTGCTCCCCTCCCCATTCACGAAAGCTTTGTTTATACTTTTTTCCTTCCAGTCTCTTTTTTTCCCTTTCTCTTCCTTCCATCCTCTTTACTCCTCCCTTATTCCCTTTCTCATCTGGACTTTTTTTTTTTTCCTACTTCTTGGTATCTGTCATCCATTTTGGTCCTTATTTAGGCTTTTGGTTTCATACAGAAGATAATACAATATTTAAATATATGTGTCTGATTTATCTCACTTAAAAGTCTGATTTTTAAGGTGCATCTATTTACTTAAAAATGTCTCAAGTCAATCCTTTATGGCAGAGTAGTACTCCCATTATATGCAAAAAACACATTTTCTTTATCCATTAACGGACACTCAGGCTGTTTCCAAGATTTAGCTATTACAAATTGTGCTGCTATAAACATGGGTGTGCATATATTGTTGTGGTGTGAAGCTTTTGCTCTTTTGGGAAAATATCAAGAAAGGAAATAGGTGGGTCAAATAAAACCTCTAGTTTTTTGAAGAATCTCCATTCTGCACTTGATCTTAGCCAAAAGGCCGAGAAGCGATAGAATCTCCATTCTGATTTCCATATTGGTTGTATCAACTTATACTCTCATCAGCATTAGAGAAGAGTTCCTTTTTTCCCACAGACTTGCCAGCATTTGTCATTGATTGATTTCTTGATGACAGATACTGATACATAAATATTGTGCCCAAGTCCTTCATGGTTTTGACTTATCAAGTTTCAAAGCTTGAGCTGTGGTATTTCAAAAGACATTTTCCCCAAACTAACATCTCTGCTAAGTGTTTGCAAAGCTTATTTGGAAGCCTGGTAGGGATTTGGGTACAGAAATAAGTGTCACTATCAGGCCTTTATGCTAATCTCTTATGCTTTCATGTTTGTAAGATTTATCTTTTGACCTGGTTATTGGATTTGTTGAGGTTGGAACTGTACTTAGAAAGAATTTTTTTTCTTTAGGAAAAGACTAGATTTTCTTTTTTCTTTTCTTTCTTTTTTTTTGTGACAAGTTCTTATTATATAGTTCAGGCTGGCCTTGAACTCAGTACGTAGCTCACACTGGTCTACAACTGGATGTGATGCTCCTGCCTCAGCCACTGGAGAACTGAGGTGACAGGTGTGCAGCACCACTCCTGCTTGCCTTGAAAAGGATAGTATTTTCTTTATCTTTGTAAGTGTGTTTAGCATACAATAAATTATTATTGTGTAATTATTCACAGATCTTTTGAAGAACTTTATCTTTGTATGTTCAAGGCACGTATTGCATTTACAATATAGTAAACATTTATGTAATTGATAAATTTGCAGAATATCCTCTAAAAGAGAAAATAAACTTTTACAACATTACTCTTCTCCAGTTACAAAAAGAAACATGTGCTCAGGAGACTTAGGTAGGAGGACTGCCAGTCTCAGATGACAAAGAGATCCTGTCTTAAAACCAACCAAAATGAAATAAAAAGAGGAACGTATTTCATTGATTTGTAAAAGAATACCTATGTGAATGCAAAATAGTGGCTGACATTTTAAAAAGAATCTTTATGTATGGTTAAAAGCTGATCCTTCTGTACTTTTCAATTTTAAGGTCAAGTTGATAGGTTTGTTTTAGAAACAGTTCTCAAGGCCAAAGAGGACCAGTTTTCCTCACTGCAGTCTGTTGCTCCAGGGCCAGGAATGCTAGTGCCTTCCTTTTTTAGAATATGCAGCTGTTGGTTTCTGAACTATTCTAGACAGTCCAGACTTCAGTGACAACTGCTGTAGGTGGGGCAGGTGTAGGGAAAGCCCACTGTCAGGAAAGCTCCATGCTAACTAGGGTAGAGGTAAATGTGTCAGTCCAGTGCACAGACATTTCCAGGATGTATTCTGAGAAGTGACATGGACAGAAAAAAAAATCCATCCTGGGCTGCAAAGTTAAGGAAAACTTTATAATCCTGCAGGCTGTGTTAAGTGTGAGTTAAGTTTTTATCACATCATTGTTTCCTTTAAAATAAATTTTGAGTCTCTCCTAAATACAAATATCTACTTAGCCCCAAGAGATAAAATAGAAAGGTGAGTAAGGTATAGCTTAGCTCCTCCTTTTAGTAGAATTTGCCACAGATTTCTTCATTAATTTGCTCATAACTCATTAGCCACGTTGCTTTTCAATCTACAACTTCTCAGTCATTCCCAAATTTCTGTGGGACCAAACAGAAATCTTGAATAATTCCCAGGACCCTTCATGATCCAATACAGACTATTTCTCCAGCCTCTCGTGCTTGTGCTCAGCTTCTTGGTGTGCATGAATAGACCATGTTACCCTGTGCTCATATAAGTTTGTGTCAGGGCTAGAAATCCTATGGACTTCTCCCCTTTTGCCCTAGGCCATCAGGGTCCTTTCCACTGTATTTGCTTTATGACTATCACTATTACAGTTCTTAGTGATATAATATTAGAATTATTTCTATCCAGCTTGTTTTTTCCCACAGTGGGAAACTTCCTAAAAATGAAACTATCTATTCATCTTTATATTTCCTGGACATGACATAATCCTGGAATGCAGCAGAATTAATAATGGCTTGGTGAGTGAACAAAGTGAATTCTCCATCATCCTTTACTTGTTTGATATATGACCTGGTGAAAGTTTAAAATTCTACTCTTCTCTTCTCTATTGTTACTCATCAACTCTCTTTCCAGAATGCTGTCTGAAGGGTATCTCAGTGGACTTGCCTACTGGAATGACATCCGTTGGAACTGTGCAGCTTATAATGAGCAGGTGACTGAAGAAAAAGAAGAGGAGACAAGTTCTGTGGCTGCTCTTTCCTATTCCTCTGTGGATGAAACACAGGTCAGAAGCCTTTATGTAAGCTGCAAATCATCTGGCAAGTTTATTTCTTCAGTGCATTCAAGAGAGAGCCAGCGCAGCGTAAGTCAAAGAGTCACAGTGCTACAGACAAGCCCCAACCCTGTGTTTGAAAGACCAAACTTGGCTGCAGTTGAAATATGTAGGGACACTAGTAGAGAAACCTATTTAGTTCCATCTTCCTGCAAAAGTATTTGCAAGAATTATAATGACTTACAAATTGCAGGGGGCCAGGTGATGGCCATTAACTCAGTGACAACAGATTTTCCCTCTGAGAGCAGTTTTGAATATGGCCCTTTGCTGAAGTCATCTGAGATTTCTTTGCCCATGGAGGATTCCCTTTCCATTCAGCCCAGCGACTTCCCTCCAAAGCCTATTCAACGGTACTCATCCTATTGGAAAATAACCAGTATCAAAGAGAAAAGCAGCCTGCAGATGCAGAAGCCTATTTCAAATGCGGTGCTGAACGAGTATCTGGAGCAGAAGGTGGTGGAGTTATACAAGCAGTACATCATGGACACCATGTTTCATGAGAGTTCTCCTACCCAGATCCTAGCATCTGAACTCATCATGACAAATGTAGACCAGATCAGTCTTCAAGTGTCCAGAGAGAAGAACCTAGAGACTTCAAAAGCCCGGGATATAGTCATCGGCCGCCTATTACAGTTAGTGTCCTCTGAGATCAGTACTCCTAGTCTCCATATTTCTCAGTATAGCAATGTGAATCTGTAGAGAGGATTCATGGATCCATACTTCCATTCCTCTCAGTTACTCAAGTCCAAAACAACACTTCATTCATTTCTTTTGAGAATGTGCAGGAGGGGGTTATGAACGGGAGTCATGAGCTAGAAAAGGAAAGGTTGGTTGGAAGATGTGAATGAAGGAGAAATTGCATACTAACCATGATGAAGAAATATGAGAAAAGGAGCCATTAAAAATGATTTCAAAGAGAAATTTGTATAACAGTACAGCAGAAATAAAAATGGTCAAAACAGAAAAAGTAGTATAGAAATTGGAAGAAAAGGGAAAAATAACAACAAACACTATGGCACATGTAAAGCCAAAATGTTTCAGAATAGAATTTAAAATATATATTTGTTGCCAAAATAAATTCTTCCGAATTGTTTCTTATTCAGGGAAATGGACTATAGAAAGCTCTTTTATTTGAGTGGAAAGATAAGTCCAAACACCTTTTAAAGTATATGTTTATATCTCTTTTCTCTCTTCTGTATCAGTAGATCATTTAGATGTACTTTGTAAATATTAAAGCTATATCAACTTGTAATTGTGTGTTTTTTTGAATGGTTACCAAGCTATAGCTACAGCTGCAAAGCAGCTTCTCATACCCCCTAATTCTGTCTACTGCTGGTGATGAAGTTTTCCAAAAAAGGAACTCTACTGAGTACATAAGAAACATTCAGTTATATTTTATTATGTATGATTTTTTTGGTGGCATCAAGTTTTAAAGGTAAGTATGAATATTATTTTTAACTCATTTTTTTTTTCATGTTCTCGCAACCTGGAGCCAGTCCATGGTCTTCTGTATCCTCAGAAGGAGGTTCCAAATCTTAGGGTGTCATGTTACCAAATTCTGTACCATGTATCAAATACAGTTACTACCACAGTAGCTTCTTAGGGCATCCCTTCCCTAACCTTTTCCTTTAGCTCAAGATGAGGCAAACCATGGCTCATGGGCTTGCTGCCTGCTTTGAAGGCCTCTTCGTTAATGATGCCTTTTCTATTTTCAAATGCTTTTTACAATTGGACAAATACCTAATTTATTATCAACAAAAGTAAAAGTACATAAAATATGACAGAAAAGGATAAGACACCTACAAACTAAGTGCAGCCCTGTTTTGATACCATTTTAAACAAACTTCAAGCAACAAAATTAATAGTTATAAAAACAAATTAATATTTATAAAACAGTAGAGGAAATAGGATTCCCTAGATATTTTTTATTAAGAATTTGTTTATTTGTGACGATAATATAGTAGCTATTTCTTTTTCTTTTTTTTTTTTGCAGTAGTGGTTATTGAACTTGGGCCCTTGTGCATCCAAGGTTGGCACAGTACCACTTCAGCTAAATCCCCAGCCCATAGTAGCTATTTCTAGAAAGGGCTGCTTTTATTCTTCAGATCATTCTGAAATATGCACATGTGAAATATATGTGAGTTTTTAAAAATTGAATTCTTTATTGGTACATTTTATATACACCTCATGATCACACTCAACAATGGGAAATTTGTACCAGTATATGACACGAGTTAATTCTCATTTTTACCCATATCCCTACCCAGCCTACAACTCCCCACCCCCATATACATATGCTTTCTCTTTTTTTTATAAAATTATGTTTATTCTTTCCCATGATTACTTTCTTCTACCCTTTGCCCTTTGAATATTTCCTGTTTCACAAAATCTGTCATACATTCTAGAAGTCATTTGCATCTACAGATTCTAATACCAGAGAAAAAGTACTGTATTTACATATCTGTTTCTTATTTATTTCACTTATTAGTGTGTACTGAAGGTATGTCCATTCAAGTTTAAATGACTCAAACTTATCATTCTTTATGGCAGAGTTTAATACTCCATTTTATTAAAAAAAAACATCTTCTTTATCCAGTCTCCTGTGGGCCTTTGGGTTGTTTCCAAGATTTAACTATCATGAACTGAGCTGCTATGAACATGGTTGGACATATGTTGCTATGATATGATTCTTTTAATTCTTTCATGTATATTCCTAGCAGGGTGATAGCAGGGTCAAATGGGACCTCTAATCCTAGTTTTTTGAGGAATCTCCACGCTGATCTCCACAATGATTGCACAAGTCTACATTCCCACTAACAGTGGAGAAGGGTTCCTTCTTCCCCACAGCCTCAGCAGCATTTATTGCTGATTCGTTTTGCAATAGCAGCCATTCTTTGTAGAGTGAGATGAAATCTCAGTGTTGTTTTCATCTGCATCTCTCGAATGACCAGTGATATTTAGCATTTCTTCATATGCTTCTTGGCTGCTTTCATTTCTTCCTCTGAGAAGTGTCTGTTCATTTCAGATGCCTAGTTTTGAATTGGGTCTTCAAATTTGGGGACTGATTTATTTTAAGCTCTTTATATATTCTAGACAGTAGCCCTTTGAAAAACAGCTAGTAAAGATTTTTCCCCATGTTGTTGGTTGTCTTTTAGCTGTGTTTGTGGTTTCTTAAGCTGTACAGAAGCTTTTTAATAAGATGAGATCCTATTTGTGGGTTCTTTCTGCTAGTTCTCGTGCTATAGAGATTTTGTTCATAAAGTCTTTCCCTAGGCCAATGTCTCCAAGAGTTCTACCTAACCTGTTTTCCAGCAGGTTTAGTGTTTCTTTTTTGATATTTAGCTCTCTAATCCACTGTGATTTTAGTTTAGTACATAGTGAAAGAGATAGGTCTAGCTTTAGTTTTTGGCAGGTTAAAGCCCAGTTTTTCCAGCACCATTTGTTAAAGGGGCTGTTTTTCCTTCATTGAGGATATTTGGCTTCTTTGTCAAAGACAAGGTGGCATAGTGTACTCTGGAGTTGTTTCTGGGTCTTTTAATGTATTCCACTGGTGTTCAGGTCTGTTACTTTGACAGTACTGTTCAGTTTTTATCACAGTGGCTTTGTAGTATAGTTTCAAGTTGGAGATTGTGATACCCCCCCACCACGTCCTCATTGCTTAGAACTGCTTTTGCTATTCTAGGTCTTTTGTGTTTCCAGATGATTTTTGGATTATATTCTCTTGATCTGTGAAGTATGTTGCTGGGATTTCGATTGGAATTGCATTGAATCTGTATCGTAGTTATAGGAGTACAGCCATTTTGACATGAGAGTTTTTTTTAAATAATCCTACGTAGGGAGAGAAAGTTAAGGCAGAGAATAAACATTGTGATATTGGATTATGAAAAAACAGTATTTTGTGATGTGTGAAAATTACATGAAATTCAAATTCAATAAAATAAATTTATTGGGAACAACCACACCCATTCATTTATATGCTGCCTATGGCTGCTTTCCCATGAGAATGAGAGGGCTGAGTAGATGTGACAGAGAATA
>PVIC010058277.1:0-10426 GCA_004025085.1 Thryonomys swinderianus | reverse complement strand
AAAGAAAGAAAGAAAGAAAGAAAAGACTTTGGATTATCCATCCAGGAAGGTCTAGGGTGGAGAGTCCTGGAACAGTAACTCAGAGTGGCACTGCTCACAGGTAGCAGAAAGTTACCTGGGAGATGAGCCTTCCTCCTCGTTACTAATTGCCTTGCTATCTCTGAAGGATGACCCTTCCAGCTCTCTTCCCTGGAAAACCAGAAAAACATCATGTGACCTATGAACACCTTACAGGAGTGATAATGATTTATAAAAAATGACTTTGCAGACCTCACCTGATTGGTCCAAGTGACGCCCTATGGTTCTATGTCTCAACGTCTCAGGGGACTAGAAAGCCAAGATGGTTTCCTCTGTGTTTATAGAATGTGTTGAGTGAAGGTAATCTGAATAAAACTAAGACCCTCAATTTGTACTACTGATTATGAATTATTTATTAATCTTTGTATCATTGGATTAACAAGAAAATTAAGAACAACGCTCATGTTAAGTGCTGAGGATCGTGAGAATTCAAAATGGCAACTATATTAGTATCATTGTCACAGTTTCAGAACTCCCTTATGTTACCAGGAGACTAGGAAAGATGAACAGAGATTAGAAAGGGAGATGAATGGCACAGAGCATCCTCAGGAAATATCTCAGGATCATCGGAAAATGCCAGAACATACAAGAGAGGCCATGAAGCTGTCATAGGAAAAGATGTTTCAATGTTATGCACTTTTCATCTGAAAATAAACTTGATGTTCACTAATTCAAACATTTCTTTATCTACAGATGTACGAAGAATGCTCAGACTTTACATCTCCAAAGAAGTAATTGCCTAGAAGTAAAGTGCATGATATATATAGTTCTGACTTTTGCAAGTCTAAATCTAAGGGCTTTTTGTTCTCAAGAATCAATTCCATTGAAAGGTTTTTTAAAAAGCAAAGTATATTCATCAAGATACTGTTGGGCTTGCAAATAAACCCCTATTCAAACTGAAATCAAGAATTTATTCCTTGACCTAATTGACATCCCCAAGGTAGAAGAGCTTCAAGTCGTAAAGAATTCAGATGCTCAAACCTCATCAGAACTTGGTTTTTCCCTATGAGCTTCATTTCCTTTGAATTAACCTTTTCTGTTAGGACTAAATTTCCCCCATTATCTTCATTTCCTCTCAGTTAGCTTTTGTTGGATGGAGTCCTTCCTCCAGATAAAAGTCAAGGCAGTAGCCTTACTTGCAGGATCATTTCTCTTTCACAACATTCAAGCCCAAAGCCTCAACACTGAATATCTTTGCCTGTCTTGGGCCTTGTACATTTCCTGAAACAATAGTCACCCTTCATTACCAAGAAGACTGTCTGTGCTGTTGTTAAATAGCTGTTCTTGCAGATGGAAAACCATTCCATTATTATACAAATGCAATGCATGAGATGAGGGCACAATCACCCAAACAGTTTGGGATGCTAGTTAGCTGTAAGAAAAAAATGGAAATAGATGCAGAGCAAACAAAAATAACAAACGCCTCCTAAAATGACTGTTATGAGAATGTAGGGAATGAATGGACAAAACCCAAAAATGATTTCAAAATTCTCCAAGATGTGCTATTATTGTTTTCAGAAAACAGGCAATAGTCCAACTCTTAAAGAGCTTCTGCAGGATGCAAAAGGTCAGAGACCTGCAGACTGTAGTCTCTCATCTCTACAGAGACTTACAAATAATACAACATTCACGGTTAAATTGTGGTTCTCTTACCATCTTAATGACCAGCTTTATGCAACCAGATTAGTCATTTAATGGATCTTATTCAGTTATAAAAACAATTCCAAACATCAAAATTGACCTTTCTAGTCTAGGATTTTTAAATTCCTAGACACTGTTTCCTTCTATCTTATGTATGTCTTTCTCAATCTTTTTTCCTTGCTTTCCTCTTTTTCACTCTACTCGTACACATCTCCACATTCACACACACACACACACACACGTATGAGAGGGGTGATCAAAAATATAGTGGGCGCTTAAATTTTAAAAATGTATGGCATTGCATTAATCGTCTCGAAAATGTTCCCCTTCTCTCTTTGAATATACTTATCCCAACATACCGAGCCAGTTCAGAAAGTTCTCACTGTGTCTGTGCTTACACTCTCCAGCCTGCCTCAGTGTCCCGAATCAGTTACAAACATTGTTCCTTTGCGGTCAGTTTGACATTGGGGAAGAGGAAAAAGCTGCAGAGCGCCAGATCCGGGGCCTCAGGTGGACAGCGACACCTTTAATGCTTCAGTGAGCTTTGCAGTTTGATGGTCCTCAGCAGCACTCACCATGTTTGTAAAGAATCATTCTTGTAAAGACACTTTCCAGGTGTGTTGGCAGTATAGTTTTCCCGTAATCATTTTAAAATTTAAATAAGAACCATATATTTTGATCATCCCTTCTGCGATCGTACACATCGAATCATTGAATTTTCAAGTGCACATTCTCCTTTATTTTATCCCAAATGAAGAGCTTCATTAAATTCTACACTATTCAACTTACTCCCCAAAAAACCTAAATTCCACACATTTGGGCCTCAGCTAAGCTCAAGAGGATCTTTGTACTTATGTACTTTGCACCTGGGTGGCGTGAGAAATAGACAATTGCACTACTTATTTGTGCTTCTTTTTCTGCTCTATCCACACTTGTGGCCACTAAACTATACGTGGCTTTTCAGAGCTCATTAGCTGGCTTAATCTTCCTGACTCTTTTAGTGAGTTAAAACAAGTTCTTCTGACCCCATTGTATCTACAATACACATGATACTGTTCTGAGCTTTTGAAATACTATCAGCCACTAATATTAATATGGGCCTTAACCTCATGAGCCTCGTATAGGACATCAATAAATATCATTAGCAATCAATGAGCTTAGCAGAAACAAAGCATTAATTTAACGGTGGATGTGAAAAAGTTTTATGAATTTCTATGCTGGACGTGGTGGCTCACGCCTGTCATCCCAGCACTCAGGAGGCAGAGACGGGAGGATTGCTGAGTTCGCGGCGGCTTGCCTGGGCACCATAGTGAGCTCAGGGCCAGCCTGAACTACAAAGCGAGACCCTGTCTCAAAAGCAAAAAAAAAAAAAAAAAAGTTTTATGAATTTCTGATCTACATCTGCTGTCCTTACACTTAAATGACTATTCCCCACCGGAGATAATATGACCTGAACTCTTCCTCTAAGGACATGGCACCGCATGAAAGAAAACCTCACATGAGTTCCCGTAAAAGGGCTCTGCCATTCCCAATCAAGACAGTGCTGCTCCTTTACAGTGCACCCTCCTGACCCCAGTGTCACCAGTCACCCCTGCTACTCCATACTGGACTGATGGGTCATCACCCACTCAGTGAGATCCGCAGACTTGGTCAGGATAGTGTCAGGTAGGAAGCAACTCAGCTTCCTCCTCAGGCTAGCCGGCTCCAGAAACAATGCTCCTACCATCTGCTGTGCTGGCTCTCACCTAAGAAGCCCTTCCTAAAGGAAAAGTCCAGTGCCCAAAGGAAAGCATCACTAGCTCAAATGAAAAGTTTCAAGTTATGGAAATTAGAAACAAATGACTGAATCCTGATGACTATTCACAATGAATAGGAAACAGTCTTAAGAATAAATAAGAACTCTTACAAATTGGGGTTAGAGAAAGTCATTCAGTTATTAACAAGCAAAATGGAAACATGATAGCCAACTTTTTTAAAAATTTCAACTTTAGCAAGAACACTTGATAAATTAAAGTAATAATGGGATAACATTTCATCCTCCTCAAATAGGGGCAAAATAACCACACAAAGTGTTGATAACAGTTTGTGCTTCTGGAAAGAATGCAGCTACTTCAAGTGCTTTTAAAAACAATTTGGCAACAGATCAGTGATTTTAAAAAGGCATAATAATTTGTAATCCAACAATTTCCATTTCTACATGTAAAGCTAGTAGAGACTTTTGTACTATAGCCCAGAAAAGTATTCAAGAATGTTTATAACAGAATCCATGAACTTATGTCATAAACAAACTAAACATCCATCAGTAGCAAAAGAGATCATTAAGATGAAATGCAGTAGAATTTAAAATCGAAAAGCTGGCTATGTGATCTAATATAGACTACCAAAAACATAATGCCAAGTGAAGAATATACATTATAAATGGCTTTTTATATAGCACGGCATATTAAAATTTCTAAATTTTTTTTTTTCTGAGACAGGGTTTCACTTTGTAGTTCAGGCTGGCCCTGAGCTCACTATGTAGCTCAGGCAAACCTGGAACTCAGCAGTCTTCCTGCCTCTGCCTCCCAAGTGCTGGGATTGCAGGTGTGAGCCACCATGCCCAGGATTATAGTATGTGGTACTGATTGCTGGTGAGTGTGATTCACCACACCTGGTATGGTATGCGGTTACGGGGATCGAACCAGGGACCTTGCACTTGTGCTTGCTAGGCAGGCGCTGGAACAACTGAGCTAAATCTCTGGCCCAATTTCTAAATATTTTAACACTAAAGTAATACAATGCACATGTTGTCACATATATGTATGTATATATGCAAAAATAATGAAGCAGAAAAACACCTAGAAATATATATATATATCCATCTCTAACTCAGAATAGGATAGGAAAAGAGGGCTCAATCAGTAGGGGTTAAAGGAATGTCAAACCTGCCTGTGATGCCTCGTTTCTTTTACAATAAATATTACAGAACAAGGTTAATGAAAATACATCTTTGTCAATGTGGATATTTTAACATTTGTGACATAATTGTCTCTATTTCACATTGTATGTATTCTCCAAAATTTAAAACAAAAAGCAAAATACAAAGCAATGCTCCCTACTTCCTATCTCCAGCCGCTCCTTGCTGGGTACTCTCAGGTTAGCAGAGAAACACAATACTTAAGAATGAGATTTGCATGATTGATATTGTGAAATAGTAAATATTCAAAGGGTAATGGGGCTAAATATTCAAAGGGTAATGCGATCTAATATAGACATATCAAAAACTTAATGCCAAACAAAAAGTATACATTATAAATGGTTATATATGGCATGGCATATTATAATTTCTAATTTTTTTTTCTACCAGTCACCCCTACCACTCCACACTGGAATGGAGTTAGGGGTGAATAATGAGGAAAGAAAAAAAAGATGGTTTAAAAAAAAAAAAGGGAAACAATACTTGTATATAGAGGGGTGGGGGGAGGTGCAGGGTGGGGAGGGGAGGGGGGAAAATGAGAATTAAGTGTGTTATATACTGGTACAAATTCTCAATGTGGGGTGAAATTGTGATGTGTATATATATAATGTACCAATGAAATGTAAAAACCAACAAAATAAAAGAGTGGGATTTCGGAATTAGAAATCCTTCAACTCAGACGTTAGGCTGCTGTAACTAGCAACTAGCTCGCTCCACCTGGGCAAGGTAGTTAACTGCTCTGTGCCGTAATGTCATGCGTGGAAAGGAACAGGGTGTGGGGTGTGGGGATGTTGCAGGAAGAGACTAGATGACTCAGGGAAGACAGCACAGAAATGGGCGCCCTTACTGTTCTCATTAGTGCTACAGCAAGAGGGCTGGGGGGTTGATCAGTTGTCCGGGAGCAACTGCTGCGCCCGGGGCCTGGAAGCCACCTCAGATCCCAGCCCAGAAGAGCCGCCCCCCTCACTCATCCCTGTACCTCCTCTGTGGACCGTCCCTGTCCTCGGCAGGATTTCCTCCCTATTCAGCCAACTCATTCCTGCTCAGATAAGCAGAAGTGCGTGCTGCAGTGGGTTGTGCAAAGACAGAAATCACTATATACACACCTGAACACTAAGTTCTTGGCATTATTTCCCCCAGTAAATATTTACAAGCCAGGTGTAGTGATGCATGCCTACAGGCATGAGAAGCCCAGCCTGATGAACCTAGTGAGACCTGTTTAAAAAAATTAAATAAAGAAATATTTGTGGAACATCTCTCTCCTGCTAGAGCTATTCAAAGTAGCTCTGCAACATCACCCTGGAACTTACTTGTTATGTAAAACTTGGTCCTTTGCCAGGCCCACAAAGTCACAATCCACATTTAACAAGATCTCTAGGTGATACACATTTAAAGTTAAATAAGGGAAATGCTGCCGTTTTGACTTTGATTTTTAAGGGGCTGCCTGAGCTTCAGTGCTAACTCTACCACTACTGCGACTTTTGATCAAGTTCTCTAATTTGTCTCAATCTTATTTTTTCTTTTTCACAAATGCAAATGTAAGGACCTACCTCACATGCTTGTAAAAGCTGCAAGAACCATTCACCTAGAAGTGCTCAACACAGTTATGAGGCTATGTCTTGTGTTAGTCCGTCATTAATACAAACATTTGAGACGTCAAAATTAGCCAAATGAAACATGGAAGGAAGAAAGGACAGTGTCATATATTAGTACAAATTCCCCAATGTTAAGTGTGATTGTGAGATGTATATAAAATGTATCAATAAAGAATTCAAATTTAAAAAAAGGACAGGAACTTTTCTGAGGAGAGACTGAGACAGAAGAAAAATGATATGTAAGGTGCAGTGGTGAAAGGGTAGGTCAGCACAGAGGAATGGAGGAGAAAAGTTTATTGGGGATTCATCCTAAAACAGATTTACAACCCCAATCCTTATCTACTGCTCTAGAAACTAACATCAATGAGTCTTTCATCTTCATCCCTTAAAAATGTGGTGGTGGTTTTGGTGCTATGGATTTCATGTTCTATTTTTAAATGCTCCAGGCCAAAAAAAAAAAAATCAACACAGGCATATATGACAGGATTTTCTTTCTTCTCCTTTCCAACACAAGAAATATACCCGAGGCCCTGGATAATGTCTGCACCCTTTCTGGGGGTGCCCCTCCCATTCCAGGACATTCTGTGTCCTCTTTCCCGGGCCATCCCTGGCACTAAGCTGACACAGTCTGCACTGTACAATGTGGTGAAGAGGAAGGAACCTTAAAATAACAGCCCTCGTGTTATCTCACTGCTTCAAATCACTAATAACACTTGGCCATCATTTTCCAGACGCAGGGGAGCATTCTACCCTTTTTCATAACCTTGGCTTTCCAGACTCACACTGCAAACTTTATTACTGCTCTCTCTTCCTCCTCCCTTCTTTCACCATCATCCTCATCACCATCGTCATCCTCATCACCATCGTTTTAATTCTCCTGAGTTCTCCAGCTCACACACCCAGACACATGGCCGAACTTCCGCCAGAACATCCCAGCTCCGGCCTCTACTACACTCTGCGAGGCCGCTCCGAGTACAGTGACTTCAACGAAGCTTCTGCCAGAGAACCCAGGCCCAGTTTAGACCCAAGTACTTGTCTTGTTGCTACGAGTGCAATGGTGTTTTCTTTTTGAATATTGCCTTCGTTTTACTGCTTAGACCCAATTGTCAACTGTGTCTGGTCATTTTTACCCACAGTGAGTTACTCTTTTCTATGAACTGTGTGTGAGAACTTCTCCCTGTCACTGCACAGACAAGTTAGCCTGAACTTTCACCCACAATCTCTTTTCTGGTTTTCAATGTCTATTGCTTTGTTGTTGTTGTTGTTGTTTTTCCCTGAGCTCTGAGGATGTCCCTGACTTTGAGAAGGATTCATTTAAAATGTTTATTACCGTATTTCACTCAATGTTTGTGGCACTTTGACACTGGAGGATCTCCCATGTTAGCTACTGAAGAATACGAGAGTACTTACAAATACTTAGGATTACTAGTAAGAGTATTAATTCTATTCTTTAAGAAAATGTATCTATTTGACCACAGTGTCAACTCCACAAAGAAAGGCCATGTCTGGTTGCAGCTCGTCCCTGTCCTGCTTGTTTAACCGATGTCTGGGACAGAGTAGGTGTCCCCAAAATATGTGTTGAGTGAATGATCAGATCAGAGTTGGAGCATCTTGCCAGAGAGCAGGCTGATAAAACTTTACCAAAGGCAACATGACAAATTTCAAGATGTTCAACATTCTCCTGGGCACCGGCAGATGAAAAGGCCTCGGAGTCTTTGATCACCAGCAAATGTGTCTCTCCCACTAGTCTAATGTCGTTAATCTTTAATGCATTTCCACTCCATCCACCCTACACTTAGGTTTCCATGTTATTCATTAATTCTGACATCAGCGGACTGAATTCCTTTGAGGCTCAAGGCACTGTAATTCTCCCCGCGAATACCAAAGGCACATTTTTTAAAAGACAGGCATAATTTCTACTCATAATGTTTTGTGTAACAATATCACCAATTAGCCCCTTGTACCATCCATATAAATTGCCTTCTAGTCATCACTTGAAGGGATTAATTGACCATGCAAATGTGGAGAGGCAGAAAATTCAAACACAGATGGAATTAAGGCCCCTTCCCTTGTTTCTCCCTGGTAGCAAACTTCTTTATATTTTAATTATATTGTATCATTTGAATAAAAATTACCAAGTTGATTTAAGTTTTTATCCCTAGGATCTTCCTCAGTTTATTTGTTCTTTGCCATCTGGGATCACCCTGTCTTTCTTCAGAGATTTCACACAAGGAGGCAGATGTTAAAAGGTAAATGTCAGAACTCCAGCTGTTTTTTTTTTTTTTTTTTTTCCGTCCTTCTCTTTTTTACCTCAGAGAAACCAGCTCTGGCAGAATCCCACTGACAGAGGAGAGAAACATAAACTTGTACGGGCTGTGGATGAAGTCAGCATGCTGGCCGTAAGAGATTAAAAAGATCTTCTAATTCCCCTGAAATTGGGGGAAATGGGTGACACAGTCAGAGAGAAGATTTCAGAGAGTTCCAAGAGAGGGATTAGGTACACAGGCTGTGAGGAAGCCACAGGCCCTGGAACCAAGCCCGGTGCTCCTCGCTGCCCGCAGAGCTGTTACCTGTCTTGGGCTGGAAGGGGCGAGGAGAGAAAACAGACGTCAGAGCTTGGGAGGAGAAAGACACGGCCACAGCCACCTTCCAAGGAGCTGGGACCTTTGGCAAAGGGAACAAACCCTTCTAAGCCGGTGCCCTGAAGAAAGAGCCAAGAGAACAAAATACTCAGACTTCGTCGTCAGCTCCACGGGTTCATCGGCTGTGATGGAAATCCCACACCACAACGGGAGCCAGTAAAGAGCAAGGGCCTGTTAGACTCATGTCAGGTACCGCGGTGAGCTGCCCTGCAGACAGGGCAGCCAGGAAATAACAGCCAAGGGGGCCACCCCACAGCGAGGGCTGCGGTGCACTGAAATTCCATGTACTTGCCACAGGATAAGGAGTGTAGTGACCTCACCGTGCCTGTGCGTCAACATGAAGTCCTCCTTGAGTGAGCATGCTGCTCTTGCACTGGTTCTTGTTGTATGTACATTGGCACTCTCGCAGTTTGCACGCCTGTTTTAGCATGTGAGGAAGGGTCTTGGTTACCTGCACGCAGGCCTCGGGACTCCCCTGCGCTGAGATCACGCCTGCTTGCATTTTGAGCCAAGTCCGAGGTGAGGCACGGCCACAGGATCAGCTCTGAGAGCTGTCTGTCTGTCTGGAATGGGGGGGGGGGGTTGCAGCCAGCGCTGTCTTCATTCAGAGGACTGTGCTCTGCTCACCGGTCACCGGCCGCCACACCTCACGAGCTGTCACAACTATCCCTGTTCTCTGCCTTCCACTGCCCATTGTTCTCGCTCTCCATAGCTTTCCAGGAATCCTACGGCTCACTTCGGGGGAAATCCAGCAAAGGGTTCTTCAAGGAATCTGGAGTTTTTGGATTTTTTTGTTTTTGTTTTTGTTTTTCCAGACAGTCTTTCTTTTTGGTTTGGGCTGGTCCTAAGCTCACTGTATAGCCCAGGCAAGCCTCGAACTCAGCAGCAATCCACCTGCCTCTGCCTCCCGAGTGCTGGGATGACAGGTGTGAGCCACCATGGCCAGCACTGTGGTATGTGGTATCTGGAATCAAATTCAAGACCTCGCTCAGAACCTTGCACTTGCAAGGTAAACACTGAAACCCTTGAGCTAAAACCCTAGCCCGTGTTTGCATTTTTGGCAAAAGAGCACAGTGGAAAAAAATGAATGCAAATCTGGATGACAAAACAGAACACATTGCATACAGCTGGGATCACGATATATTTAAGGAAAAATCTTAAAAACACAGATTCCAAAATGAGAGTTAAATCATGTTGTATACTGGTACAAATTCCCAATGTTGAGTGTGATCACGATGTGTATATACAATGTACCAAAAAGATTAAAAAAAAAACAGATTCCAGGAATACACCTTCCCTCTACTGGAGGAGACCCATAGCACCAAGTTGGTTTAATGCCATAATTTTAACCTTACTTTTGGTTCTCAAGGACCTAGAAAAATTAAAAATTTCAGTGATGAAAATTTGTCTTTATATCACTAATATCAAATTCCATTGATTATCAAGAATGGGGAGACTCAGCAATCGGAGTTGTTTAGTTTATATACCTTGGTGCGTGCTAGGCAAGCCCTCCA
>PVIC010058276.1:0-10415 GCA_004025085.1 Thryonomys swinderianus | reverse complement strand
AAGAGTTACATTAATATACTTTCCTACCAGCAGTGTACGAGAGCTTAAACTGACTTTTTCTCAATGATTTGTAGAAGTTTTTCATTTTGGATATTGTGGTTGGAATACACAACAGTAATCTCTGTTACTTAATTCCCTTCTTGGGATGTCTTTTAACTCTCTTAATTTTGTCTCTTAATAAGTAAAATTTATAATTTTGATATAGTTGATTTATGATTTTCTGCTTTAAAACTAGGGCTTTTGTACTCTGGAAATCTTTGCCTATTCCAAGATCACAGTGATATTTGTCTGCCGGAGCCTGCCGGACAACAGCGGGTTTGCGAAGTCGAGGGGTGCGGCTGAGAAAAGAAAGAAGACAGAATAATGGGATCGGGAGGACCTCTCAGTTAATACTGAGCAGGCCCCGAGTTTATTCACAGTGCTATACTTACATAGATTTTAAGGACATTAGTGACGTTAGAAGCAGCTAACAATTGTCTATAGTCATAGTTAGAAACTTGGAAACAGAGAACTGCAGAGTTAATAAAAAAACAAAAATGAAATAGTGTCTTAATTCTTACACCTGGTCTATAACTAGTTTTTTTATTCTGAGATGTAACTTTTCTATCATTTACTGTCTGGAGGCCACCTTTCTTGTGCCAATTCCAGTCTATTGGATAAGCTGTCTAGAGACAAGAATAACTTTATTCTTAGCACATCACAAAGGAGTTTGTTGATCAACCCAATCGCTAAGGAAAGAACAGCAAATTCTTAAATGAGGAGCAGACGGAGAATAACCTTGGGCCAGAGGTTGTTTAACCTCTTGTCGCCACTGATCTGGCACCCCAAGGCAGCAACTAGACAGATCCCATTGTTCAGGATGAGGTTGCAGTTCTCTTGGGAGCTGGGCAGCACCATTCACAGTGCAGACCTCCTCACTGCTAGTTAGGGCAGCACCCAGTGCAGTTCTCCAGGCCTCACAGTGACAACCCCCAGGTCGCTTCCCACATTTGTCAGTGAAAGTCTTAATGTTTTACCTTCCATATTTAAATTTATAATCTGTAAAAAATCGATTTTCTATGCGGAATGAGGAAGGTGTATGGTACACAATTTCTCATATGAATATTCAGTTGATCCCAGTACCAGTTACTAATGACACTATCTTTTCCTTACTGATCTTCAGTATTGTCTCTCTCACAAAATCAGGTGATGGTCATGTGTGGGTCTATTTCTAGACTCTTACACAGTTCCATGGCTCAGTTTGTGTACCCTTGTACCAGTGGATAAGCCTTAAGTACCGCAGTGGCATCCAAAGTGTAAATCCTCCTGCTTATTCTTCAAAGCTGCATTGGCTATTTTTTCCATGTACATTTTAGGATCAGCTTGTCACTTTCTGGGAGACAACAGGTCAGAGACTGAAGTTTGGATCCTAGTAAAGCTATAGGCCAATTGAGTAATGAAATCTTTATAAGACTGGCTGTTCTAATCTAGGAATGTGATTAATTTTTCCACTTGAATGTTCTTTAAAACTTTTCAGTAATGTCTCATAGTTTTTTGTATTGAGATCTTGCATGGATTTTGCTAGCTTTGTTACTAGGAACTTGACATTAATTTATAAAATTGTACTCTGGAAATCTTTGCCTATTCCAAGATCACAGTGATAGATATGGGAATATTTATCGTGACCTGACAACTCTGCTTCTAGGTTCTAGGTAAGTATTTAAACAGAAATATGTTCTTTTTTAAAAAATCTATAGGCTGTTTACATAAGACGTGTTCATTTGGTGAGTAAAATTTCCTATTTAATAAATAACTTTTCTTTGGTTTTTTATCTCTTATTTGTATATAGATATGTAATTGATTTTTCAATAGTGATATTATATCCTGCAATCTTGCTACATTATTGATCCTAATATTTTATAATTTTTAAAAAAGTTTTATTATTTTTTTCTTTTTCTTTCTTTCTTTTTTTTTAGACAGGGTCTCGCTTTGTAGTTCAGGCTGGCCCTGAACTCACCATGTAGCCCAGGCAAGCCTTGAACTCAGCAATCCTCCTGCCTCTGCCTCCCAAGTGCAGGGATTACAGGCTCGAGCCACCACACCAGCACTGTGGTATGTGGTACTGATTGCTGGTGGTCATGAATCACCACACACAGTGTTGTTGTATGTGGTTACTGGGGATGAACTGAAGACCTTGTATGTGCTAGGCAGGTGCCGGAACCACTGAGCTGTGTGCTCCCATCACATTGGTTTTTGCCTTGTTTCCTAGGTGGAAACCATGCTTCCCTGCTCCCAAGCATTACTAGTGCTGAGAGACTGTAGTCCTCTCCTCTAGTTTGAAAAGTACCAGAGTTCTGATATTTACTAATAATGACTCCTGAAAATCTTCCCAATCTCCACACTCTGGAATTCTTCTAGACACAAAACATCATTATGAGTGGTTGATAAAGCGATCAAAAAGGACTATGTAACTTGAACAGTTGGCTAGAAGATGAAAATTACAAAATTTTGAATTGATTAGGCTTCTTAGGCACAGAGTGACATTAGTTATGCCTTGAAGAGACATTTTCATAGCAGTCTCTCAGCACTAGTAATGCCTGGGAACAGGAAAGCATGGTTTCCACCTAGGGAACAAGGCAAAAACCAATGTGATGGGAGCACACAGGCCAAGTAGGGGAGAAGTAGAAGAAACTGTGGATAGATGGAAGGGGTCAGATTCCAGAAGGTCGTGGATATTAATCTAAGGACTGTGGATACTGTCTTAAAATATAGGATGAATGTATTATAGTCTCAAGGGAGAAAATGTAGGCAATGACAGATAATACCTATGAGAGACTTCATTGGGTACCTGCAGCAAGACTGGATTTGGGCCACCAGGAAGAAGAGAAAAGAGAAGCTTGAAATAAAACAAACATTATTTAAGACAAACATTATCTTCTTTCTCTCCCCTCCTACCTCATTCCATCCTCTTGTCGCCTCGGGCTTACCTCTCAGCTGAGGGTTCGGTAGCCTGGGTGAATACTGCTACGTATTTACACGATACGTATCCCTCTTTCTTTCCTGAAGAACAGACCCCATGTTGTTCAGGGTGGCAATGTGCCCAGTGAAATACTTTCCTCTTCACCTTGCTGAGCTTTTAATGACAAATCGATTGAAATGCCTGAGATATGAGCCAACTACCAAATAAAAAGGCAAAACCTCACTGGGTAAAAACTAGCCTTTTTCCTGTTTCCCCATTTCTCTGTCTAAAGTGTGCTACCCAATGCCTGGAGATGAACCTCATCCTGTGATCACTAAGAATGATACTGCATGAATCCAGAGGAACCCATACGTTGAACTGTTTTCTGAAGCTTTTCTAAAAGACCAGGACTGCTGATTCCCAAAGTTCTGGTTTCTGAAATAAAAGCTTCACTCATGTAAGTCAGTTAGTTGTAGGGAAACACAAAAGTCCAAGACAGTGGGACACTGGTTCAGGTGGTGAAGGGAAGGGGATCCAGGAGTTCCAGTGCAGGCATATCTCCTGATACCCCAATGTGAATAATTTCTGTAGCCAAGGCTGATGCTGACTGGTATAAAACATATGTGTATAATCAAGAACCACTGCGAGAATGGGCTGGCTAGGGAGCTGAGGACTATTTTGAAAGTATAGTAGCTGGGGGCCACAGGAGGAGCTAAACAGATGGACTAGGCATAAGTAGTTGAATAAAAGATTGTTTTGTTTTGCAGAACCAGGGATCATACTCGGGTCATTGTGCTTCCAAGGTAGGTGTGGTACCACTTGAGCTAAATCCCCAGCCCTTAAAAGATGTTTAACACTGGGCCAGAGTTAGCTCAGTGGTTCCAATGCCTGCCTAGCAAGTGCAAGGGCCCTGCTTCGATCCCTGCTAACCACATAGAATCCTGGGTGTGGTGACTCATGCCCACCAGTAATCAGCACCACATACCACAATTCCAGGTGGGCATGGTGCCTCATGTCTGTATCCCAGCACTGGGGAGGCAGAGGCAGGAGGATTGCTGAGTTCCAGGATTGCTTGGGCTACATAGTGAGCTCATGGCCAGCCAGAACTACAAAGTGAAACCCTCTCTCTCTCTCTTTCTCTCTCTCAAAAAATATGTTTAACACTGCAAACATATACTAGTAAATAAAAATTTTTAAAAAGATGTTTAATCCAGTCTTTGGTTCTGCAACTCTTCTTCAGGATGCCTTATCTCCAGTGAGCCTCCCAGTTTTAATTGGTGACTGGTGTTTTGGGGTTTTCTGTTACCTGCAGTCCTCAGGGTTAACATAACCTGCATGTATAGAGTGCTGCTATGTATGAGGTACTATTCTAGGCAATAAAAATATTTTTCATTTAAATAAAATTAACCCAGTGTTTAATATCAAGGTATTTGCTCTTTGTTTCATTTATAAGACATAGCTCTTTCACAAGAGCTCATGTCTATTTTTCCTAAAATAAAATCTTGAACACCTGGAAGGCTCTTCCCCAAGTTATTGCCAATGACAGATCAGAAATTAAACATGAAGTCTTAGGAGTCAACAGGCTGGTGAGTCCTCAGATGAATCCTTACCTTCCCAGTGTATATCTTGCTACTTAACATTTTCTTATCAGTACAATGGAGATTAATAATAGTGTCATGCCACCTATTTTAGAGAGAATTCAGTGCCTATGCCTAGAAAGTTTCCAGTAAATATTAGCCATTTTAGTGACAGCTCTTCACTATTTCATTGACAACAAAGGGAAGCCCATCTCAATTCCATTAAAATGATCACAACATGGTGTACTTAGCAAACACACTAATCAGCTCATCTTTGTCTTTTCCACCCACCTATGCAGTGAGAGTTGAATGGTAAACACTGAAGAATTTATAGACTTTATGTAATATAAACTGCTTAAGTTCTTTTAGAGACCAGTGGATATTTTGTGAATAGACCAAGAGTCATCCCACAAACTTCAGAAGAGCAGAAATAATATAATATAATGCTAAATTTTATGGTATTACATATTATAGTATACCTTATGCTAATGAATTTTTCAGTTATAATAAATTTGCAGATTAGCTTCTTCATGTTTACCTCTTCATCAATGAATAAAACATAGGTAAGATTGTTTGGAGATGAGATTTAGATTATGAAAGAAAAGGGTGAATGATGTCATATTTGACACACTATGAATTGACATAAGTTGTCTCCATACTGAAATACTACGTGGGATTTCAGATACCTATAAGCTTTAAATAATATTTGTCTTAGGAAGTTCATGTATGCAAAGGTATCCTCCTTGGTATTGCTGTGTTTACATAGACTAATGAACTGAATTCTAACCTTTATTTATTTATTTATTTATTTATTTATTTATTTATGGCTAGGAATTTTGCTAAAATGTATATATCAGACTGGGCACGCTTTGCTACAAAACAGGACAAATGAACTTTCCTTCATATTAGAGAAAATCAATAATGATATAACCCTTTATAATTCCACTGAAACAAAACATAATTTTTTTAGCATCTGACAAATTCTAGCACAGAAAAGGGAAAGGAGAAGAAGAAAAAGGAACAGGAGACTAGAAAGTAAAAGAAAAGAAGAAAGGGGGGATGTTCTTATCTGGACTGTGGTGTACTGCATTATTTGGACCATAGAATAAATATTTACGGGTATTAATTTCTTTTATTATTTTTGACAGGGTCTCGCTTTGTAGTTCAGGCTGGCCCTGAGCTCACTATGTAGCCCAGGCAAGCCTCGAACTCAGCAGTCCTCCTGCCTCTGCCTCCTGAGTGCTGAGATTACAGGCGTGAGCCACCAAACCTGGCATTTGTGGTATGAGGTACTGATTACCAGTGGATGTGGCCACCACACCCAGTATTGTTGTATGTGGTTACCAGGGGATCAAACTCAGGACCTTGTGCTTGCGAGGCAGGTGCCAGAACCACTGAACTAAATCTCCAGCTCTACAAGTATTAATTTCCCAGGAGAAAATGAGAAGAACAGGAAAAGAGAGAATAAGCAAAACATTAAAAGCAAGAATCAATCTAAATCTAAAGAAAGGAGAGCTGGCACATAGCCAGGGTACCCTCCACTGTCTGCTGAAGAATTGAGTCAAAGCTCCTGGGGGCTTTGAATTCATTGCCTAGAGATGGTCTTTGACACACATTTGAAACACTGGAGCATAATCATTATAGAAGCAAAATAAATCTCAGTGGCATGTGAGGCAATAATAAAAGTTTCCTGCCAGGGTTAGTTCTGCATGCCTGTTGCTACTTGGGAGGCTGAGACAAGAGTTTCTCATAGTTCAAGTCCAGGCTGGATACTTTAGAGGGAATTCTTTCTCAAAATAAAAAGGGGTGGTGACATAACTCAGTGGTAGAGCACTTGCTTAGCATATATGAGGCTGTAGATTTAATCCTCAGTACTGCAAAAGAAAAAGAAAATAATTTTTTTTTTTTAGACAGGGTCTCTCTCACTTTGTAGTTCAGGCTGGTCCTGAGCTCACTCTTTAGCCCAGGCAAGGTTTGAACTCAGCAATCCTCCCACCTCTGCCTCCCTAGTGCTAGGATTACAGGTGTGAGCCACCATGCCCACCTGGAATTGTGGTATATGGTGCTTATTGCTGGTGGGCGTGAGTCACTGTGCCCATTATTGCTGTATGTTGTTGTCGGGGATTGAAGCAGGGACCTTGTGCTTGCTAGGCAGGCACCAGAACCACTGAGCTAAATCTCCAGCCCAAAAACTTCTTGTATTTACTGGTTAGCCTGTTCAAAAATGAAATGTTTTTCTACCTCATTCTTTCAGACCACCTGGTGTTATGACATTTGCGGCAAGGTAACACTGAAAAAAGTGCAATTTGCCAACAATAATTATTCAGCAATGAAACTCTCCTACCAGAGAAATAAATGCTTCTTCAATTCAGGGCAGAATTAGGGGTTGCTTCCTTTCCTTACTGTAGCTGTATCATTATTTCAGTTATCTATATTATAGTATGTAAGTGAAATGAATAAAACATTCTTAAAGTTTCTTAAAAATGCTGATCAATGTATAAATTAATATCTCATAATAAACAATGTTCCTCTCACCATTTACTAAACCATGGTGGCAGAGTGAAGTTTTACTGTATTTGTTTTAAAGCATAAATTTAAACCATTTATTAAATCATCTCTCTCTCTATTTTTTTTGAGACAGGGTCTCGCTTTGTATTTCAGGCTGGCCCTCAACTCACTATGTAGCCCAGGCAAACCTTGAACTCAGTAATCCTCCTGCCTCTGCTTCCCGAGTGCTGGGATTACAGGCGTGAGCCACCACTCCCGGCACTGTGGTATGTGGTATTGATTGCCGGTGGGCATGAGTCACCACGCCCAGCATTGTATATGGTTACCGGGATTGAACTCTGGGCCTTGCACTTGCGAGGCAGGTGCTGGAACCACTGAGCTAAATCTCCGGCCCTATCATCTATATCTTTTGAGAATTCAGGGATAATTCATTATTAGGAAATGTAATATATCATGTTAAAATATATAGAAAAACTCTATTATAAAATAATTCTCATTAATGACAAAATGTTTTAGTGATCTAAGAATAAAAGAGAATTCTTTAACATGTTGAAATATATCTATCAAAACCCTGAACCAATCACTGTTCTTAATAGTAAGATTTTAGTAGCATTTTTATGAAGGTGTTGAACAAGATAAAAATGTTTATTAACACTACTGTTTTTTTCCACTAGTACAGATTTGTATACATAATGTTTGCCTTCCTTGTGTGGAATTTGTACATTTTTGTAACAATGTTAATTCCTTTTATCATCCCTTTTCTCTTTTCTTCTCTGTATGTAGATAACCAGTGTTCCCAATATCATTTATGAAAGGCCTATCTTTCCTCCAGTGTATTCTTTTGGTCCCTTTGTTAAAGATCTAATTGAGTGTCATCATGATGTATATATAAAATGTACTCCGTTTTTCATAGCAGCTCAGTTTATGATAGTCCAGTCTTGGAAACAACCTAAATGCCCATCAACCGGAGAATGGATAAAGAAGATGTGGTTTTTAATAAAATGGAGTATTATTCTGCCATGAAGAATGATAAGCTTGAGTCATTTATGTGTAAATGGATCACCTGGAGGACACAGTAATAAGTGAAATAAATAGATCACAGATACACAAATACCAGATCTTTTCTTTGGTATGAGAACATGTAGTTGTAAATGAGTTCTAGAATGTATGATAGTTTTTGTATAATAGGAAATATCAAAAGGGAATTTGATGAGGGGAAAGAATAAATATGATTTGGAAAGAAAGTGAAAGAGCATGTATATAAGGGGTGGGGGGTTATGGGTGGATAGGGATGTGGGTAAAAATGAGAATTAACTTATGTCATATACTGGTACAAATTCTCCAGTGTTGTGTGTGATTGTGAGCTGTATATAAAATGTACCAATAAAGAATTCAATTTTAAAAATGTACCTATTTCACAATTTTTAAAAGTTATAAAGAAAAAAAGATCAAATAGTTGGACATGTTTGGGGTTGTTTTTGCATCTTTTATTCTGTTCCACTGATCCTTAGGCCTATCTTTGTGCCAGTACCATGCTGTTTTTATCACAGTAGTGTTGTAATATAACTTCAATTCAAGGAATATGATGCCTCCCACTTTTCTCTTTCTACACAGGATTGTTTCACTATACAGTCTCTTCTGGTTTGATATGAATTTTAGAGTGGTTTTCTTCAGTTCTGTGAGGAATGCTGTTGGGATTATGATTGGGACTGCATTAAATCTGTATTTCAATTTTGGAAGCATGGCCATTTAACTGTATTCATTCTGCCTTTTCAGGAACAGAGGATATCCTTTTATTTTTTGCTGTGCATTTCAATCTTCTTTTTCATAGTACTAGAGTTTTTTGGGGGGAGGGGTACCAGGGATTGAACTTGGGACCTCCCACTTGTGAGGTAGGCACTGGAACCATTGAGCTAAATCCCTGGCCCTAGTAGTGGAGTTTTTGTTGCAGAGGTCTTGTATTTCCATTTAATATTTTTAGTCCTGAATTGATTGGATAACCTAATTCAAAAGCAGAAGGAAATGAAAAAAGAAATAAAGGCATATTACATATTAGGAGGATATTATAAGAACAAAGTGTTTTTAATTCTAGATTATGTCATGGTTTCAGTAACCAACTTTTAATCAATAGGAATACAAAAATCAGTATTCTAAGAAAGGTAAACATGACATTGGAATGAGCTTGCCCTCTCCTTTTTGTGGCTTTTTAGAATCATTACAGTATATCCCCTACTAATAGGTTCCCTTCTAGGAGAATGGCATACAATCTTCTGTTTCAAAGACCTTAACAACCTGCTAAGTTGTTGGGGTCAGAGTTGGGTCAGAGTTTCAACCTCCGGTCTTCTTTGAGTGTCTTCCTCTTCAGGCCTGCTCTCTTATGACAGCAAGATGACTCCAAATTTCACATGTTTATCTTTTGCCCTCTCTGCCAAGGGACAGTTGCATTGTCTTGGCCTTCCTTGAAGACTTGGAAGATTCCCTCTTCCTGGACTGCTTAGGTCACGAGCCTTTCCCAGAAATAACATGAGCTCAGGGGAACAGAACATGTTGTGTGGCTTGGCCACAGTCACTTGCCCTTCACTCTGTTCAAGGATACTCTGGGCTACCTTTAACTTCTGGGTATGCAGACAGAAGCTGAGGGAATACCAGGAAGGAGAATGGGATTAGATCTGCATTAGGTAGGCCCAGTAATACTGCGGAACTAGGATACTAAAGAGGGTAACTAAGATGTATCAGGACTTGCCTTCTACTTTGGGGCAGAGATTCTTGAGGGTGGAACTGTCACTGTGTGCCCCCCACCCCCCACCTCAGCCTGGAGCTCTGGGTCTCTCTGCCCTTGTGTGCTCCCCGGGTGTTGCCACTTCCTGCAACCAGGGAGCCAGAGAGCTGCATTGTTCCCTCATGTTCTCATGGCCTGTGTGGATTCCACAACTTTCTTTTCTTCTTTCTTTCTTTTTCCTGCCTGGTGATAAAGCCAAATGAAAGCTGTGTCAACACGGTCTGAGTTCTCCTTCTCACTGGTCTCCAGCTGCAATAGCCCTTTGTGACCTCACCTACCACAAGAGGTACGAGGAGGGCAGTGTGAAACCCCAAGTGGTAACTACAGTGACAAAATCTTAGTCAGATTATGGCCTAATGAAAACTCAACTCCTTCCAGAAACGTTTTATATTTTGTAGTCCCCTATATTTATTGCATAGGTGTTTTGTCCATTTTTTGAATGCCACAACAAATATCACAGGCTGAACAAGAGAGGATTTTTTGGCTTGTGTTTCTAGAAGGTGGAAAAACCAAGAGCATGGTGCGGGGACCCACTGATGGCCTTTGAGTGGCATCCCCATGGCAGAAAGGTGAGGGTATGTGCTGGAGATGGACAGGAAATCACCTGAGCACA
>PVIC010058275.1:0-10415 GCA_004025085.1 Thryonomys swinderianus | reverse complement strand
GAAGCAGAAAGGGCTTTGCGAGCTGGGCAGATCTGGGCATCTAGGTGGGAAGCGCTGGGTCTGGCACTAAGGAAGACAACGAGCGAGATGCCTTGGAAGGTAGGCAGGAGCCACAGTGCGAGTCACTGGCTGGGGCCACAGGGACCCACCAGACTCTCAGGCTGGAGCTGAAGTTGGCCGGTTGTCCCTACTGCAACCCGATCCTGGGCTTTAAACTACAGGAACTGGCTGGAGCTGTATTTCCTGTATCTGCAAAGCAGATACATCTGCAAAGCAGCCCTAGAAAGCAACACAGGAAGCAGCATTCTCTGTCTTACATCCCTATCCCCAGCCCATATCCATGCTCTTCCTCCACCCCTCTGTCACACTGGACCCCTCGCCTCCAACATCTGCCTATTTTGTAGACCTGGCCAGAACACCTTCTCCAAGAAGGCTTCCCAGGGGAGGGAGCCCTAGTCAAGCATAGGCAGCTCTTATGATTCAAGTCACTGGGACACTGCACTGATCACCTGGCTTAGAGTCTAGACCAGCTCCTTCCTCTTCAGAGTAAGCAATACCTGCTGGGCATCCTGCACCAGAAAAAGGACTGTGTTTAGCAGAGGTATTGTTCAGATTATTCTGGGAGAACTCTTGACGAAGGCCTAGAGATTCCTAGGACCTTGTTTAGTTGTTGTTATTGTTGTTCTTTCATTGTTGTTATATTTTTTGACAGGAATTCACTGTTTCCCAGGCCAGTACCAAACTTAGGATCCCTCTGCTTCCTCCTCCCAAAGAACTGCGATTACAGGATAACGCCACTGAACACACCCCAGGACCTTCACTCTGTGAGATCTTGCAAGTACCTGCGGTAAGATGGGTAGAGAGAGGCAGAGTAAAGAGGGGAGACCTCAGACTGTAGAGCCAAACAGGCCTGAACCCAGGCTCAGACACTGACTCCCTAGTGTCCCTTGGGCAAGTATCCTTCTATCTCCGAGCTCCATTTCTCTCCTGGAGAATGAAGATCATAGTGGCTTTACTACAGGCCTCCGTGAAGTAGCAGAGCTGGGACAGGCCAGGCGCTCCATGTTTTACTATTAGGAGACAGTAGAACGTAATGGTGACTGCGGAGGACTACGGTGCATGTGCCTGGCACCCTGCTATTTGCTTTATACGGCATCCTATTAAATCTTACTGAAACCAAGGCATAGTGTTACACCAGAATCCAAACTCCTAGTGACCACAGCGCTGGTTTCGACATTGAATCAAGGGCCCCTCCACCTTCCACTGGGTGGCCAACTGTGAAGATAGGCTCGCTGTGGCACTGGCATGGCGTGGCAGGCTCTGAGATTAGACTACCACGTCCCCATCTCAGCTCTGACACATAACAGGCATGATCCTCATTCTCTTTGCCTCTGATGTTTCCATTTTCCATCAATAAGTTGGAGATGGTGATAGAATATTTCATTAAATTCAAGACACCATCAATTTTAAGATGCAATATTGTTTTAACTAGCAATAAAAAAGAAAAACTGCACAACAGGGGTATCTAGTAGGAATTCGTTCCCATACGCAGCCAGAACACCAAGTAGAAGCATGAGTAACTGAGAAATAATCGTTTCACATAGCATAGGTGACGAGGGAACTTGCTTGTCTCAATCTTGGCACCAGATAAAGCGAAGGGGAAAAAAGATCTCTCTGGGAAAGCTAAGCCACAGGCTGCGTCTCAGGCAAGTTGGAAGTTTGAATTCACGCTATCCAGGGTGGTTCCAAAGACTGGAAGCAGAGAATTTCAATTAAAGAGACTTTAATGGCTTCATGTAAAGGGGAAACAAATGCAAATTCATTCTTTTGGAATTAGACTTCCATCTAGGCTGGCAGCAAGTATTAGAAGCTGGGGACTATCAGGACCAGCCCAACAATTTAAAAAATACTCAAAAGTAGGGAAATGTGTATTGTTTATTCATTAAGTTATGTTACTAGCTAGCAATAGTAATTAAGATAATGCTAAACCTCTGTGATAGACTCTTCCCAAGACTCCGTGGAATTACATACAGGCTTTTGTCTCTTGCTCAGGCAAAGCCTACCAGTTAAGGAAAGGACAATTACAAAGTCACGACCAGAAGATTTTTTAGAGGCCAGACCAGTGCAACACTCTCAGCCACAATCCATTAAGTATAATTCAGTCCCATGGTCATGCCTAATTGTTGGAGATGTGACTTGGCCCCATGTGCCTCAGGGAGGCAGAAAGGGGTCTAGCGAACAGGGAGAAGACCCTGTTATACCACCTCATGGGACCCTGAGCACACGTAGGAAAATGTCATAGCGTCCAAAGATTAGAAGGGTGCCTGACGTCATGCAGGGACTCAGTGTATGGCAGCCTAAATTCTGATTAATAAGAACATCTTTGATTTGTCAAAGCATGAGTTTATGAAAATGAGACTCATTTAACCAAAGGAGTTCCCGTTGGTGTTCCTTAGTGACTTCTCATAGTGGATTTCAATAACAGATTTGGGGGAAAAAAAGAAAAAAGAAACCCAAAAGTCTCTTTGCAGAAGCACACATATCACTGGAGTCTAATATTTGTATTAAAAAATAATGGATTCTTTTAAACCAATCATCATCCCCCCATTCAATTTCCACAGGAAAATGTGGCATGAGTTCTAGAATTACAGTCAGCGTGGCTTTGAACCAGATTCTACCATTTCCCGGGGTACTACTCCCAGGATCTTGAACCCTTGCCTCTCACCAAGCTTTGGTTTCCATAGCCGTGAGCTAGTAAGGACATACGTTCCTCAGACCTACTGTGAGATTTAACACAGATAACAAGCATAAAGTGTTAAGAACAAAACAGGAGAAGGGGAGGGTTTCAGCAAGTGGAACTTTTCTTATTACAATTGTTGTTACGGCTCTGCATGCCAATTTTTAAACCAGCCATAGGCTGGATATTGGCCAGAATCCTATGCAGAGTTCCAAGTCAGCCTCAAGGCTCCTGAAATGAAGGCTGGTGATGCCCACCTGTGAGCTGGTTGGTTAAGGCAGGAGGATTGCAAGTTCAGGCCCAGTGCCAAGGATCTGGGTTCAATCCCCAGACTGAGGCACCAGACACCTGGCTGATCAAATGCCCAACCCAGGGTGTGTATGAAGCTCTCATTTAAATAGCCTCATACAAACTGGTGGTCTGAGCATTGAAATATCTGTTCTTACCAATACTATTAGTACTTCTATGCTGAGAAATAACATGAAGAATTACAGATGCCCTCGTGTACAACCTCATCTCACTCCTGATTCCCACTGTCAGCTGAGCAGAGGTGCCAGCTCAGCCAACCACTCCTCTTTTTCTTAATGTCTGGCTGAAGCCCGCAGAGATGAGCACATGCCTCAGATTTATAACCATCTGTGAAATGCAGCTCCATCTCTCGGGGATGCAAAGCCCACAGCTTAATAGTTGGACAGCCACACCTTTCCAAGAGTGTCAAGAATGACTTCTGAATTCTGAAATTTCAGTGTTCGGTTTATGACTCTGTGAAATGTTTTATCCAGAGCTCCTGAGACAGGAGCCAAGAAAGCAGCCCTGTAGTTCCCGGTGAGGAAGAAGAGCTAACTTCCAGAAGTTTCCTGCTGTGCAGCTGGGGGGAGGTTCCAGTACCCCAGCCTCCCCTTCTCCCACTCCACAGCTCAGAAACTCGGGTTTGCAGAAGGAGATGACCCAATATCAAGAACTCAGAGAGTGGTGTGTCATTTCTCCTCCTGTCCAGATGTACAGGGGTGACTGACAAATACAGGGAATGTTTCCATTTTTAAAAATGTTTTGAAATAAAAGACACGTTGTTGTTAATCTCTCTCAAAGTCCTCACCTTCCCTCCAAATCTGCTTATCTTATCCCAGCATTCTCATCACTTTCTGAAGAAATTCTGGTAATCCTCTTTCGGGAGTGTCTTCATGGGTGCGATCAAAAATACAATGGATGCTGTTGCCCAGTGCCATCCAGTGGAAAGATAGGCTCAGAGAAACATCAGGATTTGTCCTCATCTCCCTTATTCACAGGATCTGGGACCGTGTGACTTCTGGCTCTTCCTCAAAGTCAAAATGACCATGAAAGGTAAACAGCTGGAATCTGTTGAAGACACAGAGGGGGGTGACAGTGGCACACTGAGAAACACTCATGAAAGACGACTTTGAGAACTGCTTCACAACATGGCAAGAATGATGCAATCAGTAAGTCCAAGCAAGGGGGAATATTGTTTTTTGGCTTTTCTGGTTCATATAAATAATCTTTTTTAATGAGTTGAGTTGATTGGTACATTTTAGGAGTACGTTATGATCATATTACTCATTGACAATTTGTACCTGTACATAATATATCTTGATTCATACTTTTTCCCATTGTCCTGCTTTCCCTGCAACAAGGGGGAATGTCTTAGGGGGATTCTTTTTTTTTTTTTTTTTTTTTTGAGACAGGGTCTCGCTTTGTAGTTCAGGCTGGCCCTGAGCTCACTATGTAGTCCAGGCAAGCCTCGAACTCTGCAATCCTCCTGCCTCTGCCTCCCGAGTGCTGGGATGACAGGAATGAGCCACCATGCCCGGCACTGTGGTATGTGGTATTGATTGCTGGTGGGCGTGAGTCACCACACCCCGCATTGTATGTGGTTACTGGGATCGAACTCAGGACCTTGTGCTTGCAAGGCAGGCGCTGGAACCACTGAGCTAAATCTCTGGCCCAGGGGGATTCTTGACAATGGGTTTTTGCTGTAATAACTTTTTAATTTAGATGCTTGCTGTATTTTTCTTTTAAAAATAAATTGAATTTATTGGTACATTTTAGGAATACATTATGATCACATTCTTCATTGGGAATTTATACCTGTGTATGATATATCTTGATTCTTATTTTTTCCCATTCCCCTGCTCTCCCCACCCCCTGTATAAATAAGCTTTGTTTCCACTGTTTCCTTTTTACTATCAATTTTTTCTTTACCTCCTTTGCTTTGCCTTGCCCCCTTTCCCTTTTCCCTTTCAGCATTTTCTTCCTATTTCATAATACCTATCATACATTCTGGATTTCATTTACACCTTCAGTTTCTTCACACTAGAGAAATGATACAGTTTTCACTCATCTGTATCTTATTGATTTCACTTATGAGTGTGTTCTCAAGGTACATCCTTTTAGATGTAATTCATCATTCTTTATGGCTAAGTAATACTCCATTTTATTTTAAAAAATCTTCTTTAATCAGTCTCTGGTTGACTGTTCAATAATACCTCACATGTCAGCTCTTTCTGCACCAGAAAGCCATTGGCTTTGTCCCATAGCACCAATTCTTCTGAAAATGTACCCTCCCAAGAACCACCCTCCCTTGCTCTCAATAAGTGGTTGAGGATTGGGCCAACATCCTCAACACCTGAAATATTGCTTCTGGTCATCTGCCAGTCGCTGGTTTTGATCAGAGCCACCCAACACTCAATCAGGAGATTTGTTGGAGGAGCTGGGAAACAGAGGACCTTGTTTAGTGTATCTGGACTTAGGCTATATGGAATTGTTTCTGTATAAAATCCAGAGATGGAGAGATGGAGAATGGAAGAGAGGGTGAAAAATAAAGAGAGAAGGAGAGAGTAAACCAGGTTCAACTAACAATAATTGAGCCCTTAGGCAGATGAGCCTGGAGCTGGATGGACGCTCCAGCTGACCTGATCAATTTCTTTCAAGGGATCAGTTGGGTTTTCTAAGCCACAGACAGGCAGGAGTCCTGCTTCTTTCCAGACTGCTTGCTGGTTACAGTGGCTTTGCAACTTCCACTGTCCTAAATCCCCAACCTCCCAGCCCCGACCTGTCTTTCTACTCATATCACTCAAGCCAGGCATTTGGGAGGCAGACATTGTGCAAGCTTTTGGAGAGGCAGAGCCCCCATCAACCCCAGTTTAAGGAACCTCATGCACTTACAAAAAGACACATCTAAGCAGTATAGCAAAGCAGCACTTGAGCTGTGCCTGAGGTAGAGCCAGACAGAGAAGGCCCTTGTGATCCACACAGAGGATCAGGGAAGACTTCTGGAAGGACATGACAAGCACTTACATTTGAAGGTACAGTATGGGAGTTGGGGGTGGGGGTGTGAGAAGAGAGACAGGGCAGAGGCACACTGGTGAGCACCACCCCTCAGACAGCCCTCCTGGTTGAGCAGCTGGGCCAGGTGCTTCATACTTGTAGTTTCCTTCCTGGCTCATTCCATGTTTCCTGGAGCCAGCCTGGTCTCCCCAGGTATTTTGTCCGAACATCTTCTGGCTAGGTCAGAGCGGTGTATCTGAGAGATGAGAAAGGCAGCCATGTGCACATTCTCGAGCACTCTGCAGACAGCAAGTCTGTGAGCTGAGCTCAGGACCCTCCTACTTCATGACTCTTTTCCTTTCTTTTCTTTCTTTTTTTTTTTTTTTTTTTTTGAGACAGGGTCTCATTTTGTAGTTCAGGCTGGCAGTAAGCTCACTCTGTAGCCCAGGCAAGCTTCGAACTCAGCAATCCTCCTGTCTCTGCCTCCCAAGTACTGGGATTACAGGTGTGAGCCACCATGCCTGGCTCTCTTCCTTTCTTTTAATGTTAGAAATCCAAGACACAGCGGATGATAGAATAACCAACCATGTGCCTGTCACTCATGATTCACAAATGAAAATATATGCTCAGCTTCACTTAACTCACTTTTTGTGAAAACATACAGATTTCATTAAAACACTTCCCCACCCTGCAATCACTCTTATGTTTCCATAAATATCTTAATCTTCTTTTGGTGGAGAGAGACACTAGTCCTAATTTTAGGTGCATGGATAACTGGAAAGATGATACACACAAATCTGCAACAGAATGCCGTGTAGGTCTCTTAATTTATGAAAGTGCTTTCATAGCTTATTTCTCAACTTGCTTCTTCTACAAGCGTTCACTTTTCATGTTCATGCTGGCATAGCTGCTAGAGTGGCCCAGTACTTGAATATGCCACAGTCTGTGTATCCATTCTCATATTCAGGACTAGTAAACGGTCTTATGTTTTGCTCTTACAAACAATGCTGCATAGAATGCCCTTGTGCACATCTGGGAGATATTAAGGCACATTATCAAAAAGGTCCTCATCACAGACGTTGCATAGTTTCAGTGTTACCAGATATTTCCAGGTGCTGCTGAAAATCGTGCATGTTGATCTTCCTGCCCACTGAAGAGATTTGCCTGTTTCTCTGTAAATGAAGACGATTTGTCTGACTTTCTGTGTGGCTTATTGGACAAACATCAAACAGGATAGCACTTTTGTTTTACATTGTGTTCCTTTAATAAGTAATGTGGCTATGCATTTTTCATTTGTATCCATTGATGATTCTTTTCTGAAACAGTGGGTCTTAACCTTATCCCTACTTTTTTTATTGGTTATTGTCCTCTGCCAAGAAAATTCACATGGGCAGGGATTTAACTCAGGTGGTACTGCGCCTACCTTAGAAGCATAAGGGCCTGAGTTGTAGCACTTCATGACATATCGGATACAGCTCCCTCATCTGTATAGCAATTGTGTCTTTCCACCCTAGCCTCATGTATTATTTTGGTTTATGTTGTCTTTTGTTTTATAGATTATGTATAAGAGGTGATGGGAAAATGTGATGTATGTTTAAATGTTGTTTTAATTGAGTATGTGGCTATTAATTCCTTTCAAACTACTCAACTTCACCTTGAACACATTTATTCCACTGCTCTTCCCACTTTCTGAAGCAGCTCTGAAACTTCTGTGTTGTGAGTGTCTTTACAAGCTATTGTCAATAATACAGTGAATGCTGCTGCTGCTGAGCGCCATCCAATAGGAAGGTAGGCTCATAAAAACATTAGTGCATCCTCATCTACCTTATGCCTGCAACTCCTAGATCTTCCCCAAAGTCAAAATCACCATCATTGATATAGGTTTTGAAATTTTTAAAGACATGGTGGCAGCCACAACAGTGCAACTAAAGACACTCTTCGGAGAGCACTTGCAGAACTGTTTCAGAAAGTGGCAAGAAAAATAGGACAAATGTGTTCAGAGAAGAGTATCTGGATCGATGGCAATGAGTCTTTTACTGTAGTAAATGTTTCGCACTTGCAGGACTTTTGAATCACACCCTATATATGTAGGTTCGTGTGTGCTCACTGGTGCACGTGTGAGTGTGTTGCTCTTGTTGTTGCTGTTGTCGAGGCAGCAGCCCTACTTGCAGCACTAGTGTTCTGTAACGTTTTTTCCTTCCTGAACTGTGTTTTTTGCGCCTTGCCTAAAAAGATTTTCTCTACCCGGAGTTAAGAACTGAGCCTCCGTTACCTTCTCAAGGTTATGAAGTGCTTTTTTTCACATTTGGGTATTTGATCTACCCACATTTTGTTTATTTATAGAGTGAGGCAAGAATTTAATTTTAACTTTCTTCTTATAGAAAAACTGAGCACCATTTATTGGCAAGGGTCTCTTGTCAGGCAATTTGTAATACTATCTCCATGATACACCAATTCCCATAAACACTTGAGTTCCTTTGTACAGCAAGGGCAGTCAAATTTCTTTTGCAAACAGCCTAATGATAAATATTTTAAGGTAGATAGCTTCGATCACAAAGACCCAATTCCTGCACTCGGGGATGAATGCACCTCATAAGTGAATGAACACAGCTACCACATCTGTTCTGATACAGTTCTCTACAAGACAAAGTCAAACTTTAAATGCTTCTTCTAATTTTATAGTATATCTCCATATCTGGTAAAAAAAAAAAAAAGATACCACCCTTTTCTCTCTTAATTTGAAAAATCATCATTAATATTCTTGAGCTTTAATTCTGCAAGTAAATTATAGAAGTGACTTGGACAAGTTCCATAAAATGTTATAATGGACTTTTTAATTGAAATTGCATTGAATTTCTGAATTAGTTGTGGTAAGAGCTATCATCTCTTATCTGTATATGTATTTATATATTGAACACATATTTGCTTGGTGTCTACTGTGAACACACAGTATTCACTTTTTTTTCTTTTGAGACAGGGTCTCACTTTGTAGTTCAGACTGGCCCTGAGCTCACTATGTAGCCTAGCCAAGCCTTGAACTCAGCAATCCTCCTGCCTCTGCCTCCCGAGTGCTGGGGTTACAGGCATGAGCCACCATGGCCACGGTGACACCACTTTCCCCATCACCTGTGCCAGAAAGCTCAAGGTTTCAGCTCATGCCTTTTCCTCTCCTTCCGCCTGATCCATCAGGTACAAGATTCCCATTTATCTTCCTCCTCCACCTCTCTTTCAAATGAGCACCGTCACTGCTGGCCTCAGTACGCCTCCCTCCCTCCCATCTTCCCCTGTCCATTTCATCTCCACACCACCCCAGAGTTCTCTTTTGTTGCCCGCACAGGAAGTCCAGGATCCTTAGCATGACGAGCAAGACTTGCTTCATTTGGTTCTTGTCTCATTTGCACTTTCCCTGCCTCCATCCACCACCTCCAGAGGTGGCTGATGCCCTAGTTGTGTAAACAGTCGGATCTCCTAAGCGCCTCTCTCCTCCCCACACCTCAGCAATGCTGACCCCTAAAAAGAAACCCTCTTTCCGTATTTACCCACCTAATCTCCACTGAGGATTTGACTCAGACATCATTTACTTATGGGTCCCTCCCCTAACCTGGTTCTATTTATAGGCTTCTACTGCTTCCCCCACAACCACGTGGGTGCTACTGACCTCAGTCACTGGGATTGTCATCCATAAGGCTTGGATCCCTGAAGATGGCAGCAACCACCTTCCCATGGGGACAAAGGACTCAACACCCACAGCTTGAAGGAGGAGGGGTTTACTTTGCCTCACAGTTTTAGAGAGTTCAGTTTGTTGTAGCTAGTTCTAAAACAGAAGCACTATGGTAGAAGGGCTTGGCAGAGGAAAACTGCTCACCCCAAAGCAGTCAGGAAGCGGGGGGGGGGGAGACAGGGATGAAAGTGCACCCTGTGTATGAATGAGTGAATGCACATCACCTGAGCAGTAAGCTGCCTCCCAGCAGGGCCCATCTTCTAATTGCACATTCAGCTGCTGAACTCATTAGTGAGCGATTACTCAGGTGAATATGGCCCCCACCGCGATCCCATCACCTTCCCAAAGCCTTTGAACACACAGAACTCTTGGGTGACAATTTATTTTATTTTTTAATTGAATTCTTTATTTATACAATTTATATAGATCTCAAAATCACATATAACATTGGGAAATTTGTACCAGTATATGCCACAAGTTAATTCTCATTTTTACCCATATCCCTACCCACTCCCCCCTCCTCCCCCTTATACATGCTCTTTTATTTTCTTTCTGTATCATATTTATTCCTTCCCCTCATCATATTCCCACACCAAGTTTCCTATAAAAATATTCCACTCTATAAAAGCTGTCCTACTTTCTAGAACTCATTTGCATCTACAGGTGTTCATGCCA
>PVIC010058274.1:0-10426 GCA_004025085.1 Thryonomys swinderianus | reverse complement strand
GATTCCCGGTAACCACATACAATGTTGGGTGTGGAGACTCACGCCCACCAACAATCAATACCGCATACCACAGTGCCGGGCATGGTGGCTCACGCCTGTAATCCTAGCACTTGGGAGGCAGAGACAGGAGGATTGCTAAGTTCAAGGCTTGCCTGGGCTACATAGTGAGCTCAGAGCCGGCCTGAACTACAAAGCGAGATCCTGTCTCAAAAAAAAAAAAAAATTTAATGCAAAAAGTTACAGATGCTTAAATATCATATCTTTTCTCTGGTATGAGAAAATGAAGTTGTAAATGAGTTCTAGAATGCATGATAGTTATTGTGAAATAGTAAATATTCAAAGGGAAATAGGGTTTAAGGGTAAGAATTGAGGGGAAAGAAAAACATTGATGATAAAAAAGGAAACAAAGCTTGTGTATATAGGGGTAGAGGGTTGTAGGGTGGGTAGGGGAAGGAGAAAAATGAGAATTAATGTAATTTACTGGTACAAGTTCTGAATGTTGAGCATAATTGTGATTTGTATATCTATTGTACCAATAAATAAAATAAGTCAAAAAGTTATAGTATTATCAGGAAATGAGATAGATTAACAGATGAAAATATATTCTTTTAAGATTATACACAGTGTGGGCCGGAGATTTGGTTCAGTGGTTCCAGCGCCTGCCTCGCAAGCACAAGGTCCCTGGTTCAGTCCCCGGTAACCACATACAACAATACTGGGCGTGGTACGCCCACTGGCAATCAGTACCTCATACCACAGATGCCGGGCTTGGTGGCTCAAGCCTGTAATCCCAGCACTCGGGAGGCAGAGGCAGGAGGATTACTGAGTTCAAGGCTTGCCTGGGCTACCTAGTGAGCTCAGGGCCAGCCTGAACTACAAAGCGAGAACCTGTCTCAAAAAAAAAAAATTATACACAGTGTATTTACCATGATTATTCTGTGATGATTTTTGTTATATAAAGTTACTTTTCAAAGACCAGCCTTTATATTTTATTTATTAATATCTCTTTGTAGTACATTAAAATAAAAATATTTTATAGAAATTAGAAATCAGTGGCAAAAACCACAGTAAATATGCAAACATATGGAAATCAAACAATAATTTATTGAATAACCAGTTGGTCCAAGAATAAAACATGGGAGACATTACATAGTTCCTAGGAGCAAATAATAATGCCACTACAAAATACTAGAACACATCGGATGCAATAAAAGCAATCCTAACAGTAAAGGTTATTGTGAATGCTTACATCATAAAAGACAGAGAGAGCTTAAATTAAAAAAAAAAAAAAAAGCGATGGTGGGCCCAGAAAAACAAGAACAATCTAAACCCAAAGCTGGCATGACGAATGAAATTATAAAATTTAGGTAAGAAATAGATGAAACTGAGACTATTAAAACAATATAAAGAATCAAAGCATAAAAGACTTGATTCTTTAAAAGGTAAAATAGATAAGCCCTTAGCCAATTTTACCCAAACAATAAAAAAACTCAAATCCACACAATTAGAAGGGGAAAAGTTGGAATCACAATGGATTCTAATGAAATTTACAAGATCATGGATAACTACACTGAGAACTTGTACTTCAATAAAATGAAAAAAATTACAAGAAATTGTGAGATTTCTATATATACATGAACAACCAAAGCTAAAGCATGAACATATAAAAATACTGGATAATCTAATAATCAGATGATGAGTCTGAAGTATTAATTTAAAAACTACCAACTAAAATTGCCCAGGGACTCAGATTCACCGCTGAATAGTACAAGAAAATTACAAAAGATCTAACACTAATAATCCTCAAAATCTGGAATAAAATTGAAAGAGAAGCAGTACTCCAAAAGTCTTTCCCAGAAGCAAATATTATCCTGATTTCAAAAGCAGGAAAGGATCCAACCAAAAAAGAGAACTAGAGGCCATTCTCTTTAGTGGACATAGATGCAAAATTCTTAGAATTCTGGCAATAGGAATGCAGCATTTCATCAGAAAAATCATAAACTAGTACTAAGTAAGATTCATGTCAGGAAGGGAGGGATGGTTTAACATATAAAAATTAATAAATGCAATATTCCACATATACAGAAGCAAGGTCAAATATCACATGATCATCTCTATAGATAGATGCAGAAAAATATTTGATAAAATGAAATATCCATTTACAAATATATTTGAAGAAATTAAGTGTAGAATGTCTATCTCATATGATAAAAAGACATCTATGACAAGTCAGTGACCAATCTCCTATTGAATGGGGAAAAGTTAAAAGATTTCCCTCTGAAATCATAAACATGACAAGTTTTTCTGTTAGCACCAGTCCTGTGCAATACAGTTCTGAAAAAAACCACCAGAGCGAGGCCAGAGATTTAGCTCAGTGGTACTGGTGCCTGCCTAGCAAGTGTAAGGTCCTGAGTTCGATCCCCAGTTAACCACATACAACAATAATGGGTGTGATGACTCACGCCCATAATCCCAGCAATCAGTACCACACTCCACAATGCCGGACATGGTGGCTTAAACCTGTAGTCTCAGCACTTGGGAGGCAGAGGCAGGAAGATTTCTGAGTTCAAAGCTTGCCTGGGCTACATAGTGAGCTCGGCCAATTTGAACTGCAAATTGAGACCCTGTCTCAAACAAACAAACAAATAAACAATAAAACCTGAAGATATAATTTTTTTTTGAGACAGGGTCTCCCTTTGTAGTTCAGGCTAGCTCTGAGCTCACTATGTAGTCCAGGCAAGCCTCGAACTCAGCAATCCTCCTGTCTCTGCCTCCCGAGTGCTGGGATGACAGGCGTGAGCCACCACGCCCGGCACTTGAAGATATAAATTTTGAGCTCCATAATATATGGTAGATATTGTGAAATAGAAAATATTCAAAGGGAAATGGGGTGTAGGGGTAAGTAACAAGGAGAAGAAAAAATATGGTAATAAAAAAGGGAAACAATAAGTGATGCTGGGAAAACTGAGTAACTGCACAAGATTGAAACTGGCTTATATCGTTCACCATTTGGAAACTAAAACCAAAATGGATCAAAGATCTAAACACTGAAACAAAAATGCTATACCTACCATAAGATAAAGTACATAAAGCCTTTGAAGTCATAGGGGTAGGAAAGAATTTTCCAAAAAGAAGCACAATTGCACAGGAAAAAAGAGCAAAAATCAAGAAATAGGATTACAACAAGTTAAAAATTTCTGTACAGCAAAAGGATCAATTACTAAAATGAAGAGATAACGCACAGAAAGGGAGAAAATCACCAGCCATTGCATAGACAGAGAAATAATATGTAGAATATATGAACAACTGAAAAACTTATGCCACCTAAATAAAAGACCCAGTCAAAGGGATGCTGGAATGGTTCAACCCACACACAAGCAAATCAGTGAAAATGAACAGAAAAATACCAGTGTTCAGTATCTCTGGGAATTTGAGAAAAGCAAATTAAAACAGCACTAAGTCTGTATCTTACATGAGAAAGAATGGCAATCATGAAGACATTTTTTTTTAAAGATTATGGTGCAACTGTGGTGAAAAAAGTAACCTTCTCACGTTGTTGAAGAGAATGTGAGCTAGTACAACCATTATGGAAATCACTATGGAGATATCTCAAAGCTCTGAAAATAGAAATTCCATATGACCAGCTATTTCCTTTAAAGTTTCTTCCCCCAAAGAGCTTAAGATGTCATACTATAGCTAACCCTCCGGCCCTTGAGATTCCATATTATTCCATCAAAACGGTTTTTACCAAGAACACGCGCACATATGAAACAATTTAGTTGGATAGACTGTGGCTAAAATGAACCCTCTTATGTCGGTAGTAGTGTCAACTAGCACAAAAACTATAGAAATCTGTATTGATTTTCCTCAAACAACAACAACAAAAAGTAGAAACATCATTCTTTCTATTCAGCCCACTCCTGGGCGTAAATCCTAGAGCAGTTAATGACTATCTTCTTAGTAAGGTGTTCATTCTCAGGTTTACAATTCACGATATTTAACGGTACAATTCACACTATTTAAACTGTGGAAAGTGCTTAGATGGTTGTCAGTAGATAAGTATAAGAGAATAGAATATTTCTCAGCCATAAAGAAGAGTGGAATCATGGCATTTACAGAAAAAATTAAAGAAACCCACACCATTATGCTAAGTGTAGTAAGCTCAATACTGAAAACTAAATATTTCTCTTTCTTTTGTTGCTGAGGCATAATAGGGAAAGCCACAATTTAAAGGTCAAAAGATTAATTTGTGTTCAGTCCATAGTCAGCTGTCTCCATAGCCTGGTATAAGACGCAAATTGTAAACTGTGACATAAATGACTAAAGAACAGAAGATACTGTTGAAGAGGGAAAAGTTTTAGTTTTTTGAAATGATGTTGGCATTAATTCAACTACATTTTGAGAATTTTGCAATATTGCACATAAACTCATATTAATACAAAAGAGCATTTCAAAATATATACGTACAAAATATCTATTTCAGAAATGTACAAGAAGAAATAAAATGAATACATAAAAATCAACTAACCACCAGAAAAGTCATTAAGAGAAAAAAAGATGAAAAACGTTGTAAGGTTCATTTTAAAAACAAATAAATAATGAGAAAATTATTCCTTATTAGTATTACCTCAGAGTTTAAATTTTAATACCTACAAAAAAACCAAAATTTTATTTGTAATAATGGTGTACCTACACTTTTTAGACCTATTGCTTGCTGTTAGACCTGGTGTTTAATGCTGAGACCTGGGCCATCAATCTTACCTCCTCAAACATGTATCTTTGGTTCATCAGGAAAACTTCCAATGCCGTTTATTCTACCTTTTAGAATTATTGTTTTCTATAGTCACCTTCCTGTTCAAGATCACATCAGAACTTCTTTCTCCTAACTATAATTTAGAATACATTGATTACCTTTTGCCTATGACACCTACAGTCTGCGGACCCTGTCAAACACCACTCTATATCCAGTATCTGTGAGATGGAATTAGTTTTATATTTACATATGAATGAAATTATGTCTCCCTTTAGTTTTCTGTGCCAAGCTGATTTCACTGAGCATAGCAACCTCCATTTCCATTCCTGTTGCTGCAAATAAGAGGATGCCATTATTCTTATTGACTATGTTTTCAACATTTGTACATATTACATTTTCTTTACCCATTCATTAGTTGATGGACATTTGAGTTGTTTGTTTCCTCACTATTATGAACAATGTTGCATTAAACATGGGGTCATAGATATTTCTTCTACATTCTCATTTCATTTTTTGGAACTATGCATAGCAGTGGGGCTTATCGCATCATAAAGTAGGTTCATATTTAATATTTTGAGGCAACTCCATAATGATTTCCTTAATGGCTTATACTGATTTATCTTACTACCAACAGTATGCAAGGATTCTTTTTCTTTAAATTGAATCTTTATTGGTACAATTTATATACATCTCACAATCGATGTACACCCTTATTCATAGCAGCTCAGTTTGTGATAGTGCAAGGCTTCTTTTAAAAAATTTTTGGAATTATCCGTTTTTATTGGCATGAGGTGATACCTCATTGAGTTTTTCGTTTGTTTGTTTGCTTGTTTGTTTTTTGAGACAGGGTCTCGCTTTTGTAGTTCAGGCTGGCCCCGAGCTCACTATGTAGCCCAGGCATGCCTGGAACTCAGCAGTCCTCCTGCCTCTGCCTCCCGAGTGCTGGGATGACAGGCGGGAGCCACCACGCCCGGCTCATTGTGTTTTTGATTTGCATTCCACTGGTGATAAGCAATCCAGTGCAAGTTTTCAATATACTCTAAGCCATATGTTTACTTTTGCTATGTGTCCATATTTGTTGTCCAGTATTCGAAATGTTTCATTTTTCTTTATGGCAGCGTAAATCTGCACTGTGTGTAAACGCCACATTTTCCTTATTTATTAATCTCTTTATGGACACATACAATGTTTTCAAGATTTAGCTATTATAATGTACTTCTAAAGTAAGCTCAATTTATTAAAATTTTTTATATATTATAAATTGTTCTCCTATAAATATAGCTATGCATGTAACTATGTAAAATGATTTTTAACTCCTTTGGGAAGATACCTAAATGGAGGAATACTTGGGTCAAATAGAATTTCTATTTTAAGCTTTTTGAGAAATCTCCATACTGGACTCATAGGTTAATGGATACAGCTAGAGAAGGTACTATTAAGTGATATAAAACACAGAAGTTCTTATATGAGAATGACTCTTCAACCAAACTTTAGTTTACAAGCTATATTGTTTCTGTAAACATGCTTGTAAGCCAAAGAAATTGTATATCAAAGCAAATTTTCCCATAGGATGTAATGAGAACTTGAGTGATTCATTACACAACCAAAAAAATTCATTTAATATTATTGTAATATAATACAAAAGAATAAAGAAAGTACAAGAAACAGAAGAAAATAAATGAATTAACCTGCACTTGCCTTTGAAAGCTTTTGTTGCTGATATGAGTGAGACAAGAGACTTATTGTGTAGGGTGATTATCACTATCACTAATAGAAACACTACTATCTATTGTTTCAATGCAATCTTTTTTTTCATTGCAACTTTAACAAGGAGCCTATGACATTTGATTTCACGTCTTTTTGTAAATTTTGCGGAAATGTGATATTGCTCACACTGCCACAACCATATTTATCTGATGTCTCTCTACAGAATTCTGCACTGTTTCCACCAGCTCATCAGTGGGCAGCTCCTGGCCATATCTCTCCACCAGCTCTCGAACGTCATTCTTGATCACTTCCACCCGCCCTTTTTTTTTCCCGAAGGACACAATTTCATCAACAATTGGCAGCTCTTGTTCATGGGCCAGCCTCTCCGAGCCATGCTCAAAAACGCTGTGAAGTCCCAGGTTTCTTCAGCAGAATTTAAAGTTCTTTTGATGACCACATTCTAGATTTTATCAGTGATCTCAAGGAAGTTGAAAATGTGGAAAGGATTTTTCCAAAACTCTCAGAGGGTAAGGTTTGTTCCTTCAGTCAACTCAGAGCACCACTGAAGTGTGCTTTGGTGTAAAGTTTTTGAAGTCTGAACCGACTTACTGATGCACGACCTTGATGACTGGAGTGGCATTGGGAGGAAGGAACTTGACCTTCATGAACTCACATTCCTCTCATGCACTCATTTGCAAAGCCAGAAAGATGATCAGTAGCATTATCCAAAACCAGCAAGTGTGTGAGTGGCATATTCTTTTCTAAAGTATATTCCTTCACTGCTTCAACCAAGACCTTGTCAGTCTTTTCAAAGAACAAGATAGAGTGACCCAAGCCTTGTTATTGAATCACTGCCCAATGTTTAATTGGTTCTTCCACACTTTATAGTGGATTCTTGGAATGATACTTAAGTAGGGGTTTGATGTGGAAATGTCCACTTGCATTAGCATAAAGAAGAGGGTGAGATGCTCTCTCATGGACCTGCGACCGGACACTGCATTCTCTTCTTCTGTAATGCAGTTCCTCTTTGAGATTTTTGTTTTGCAAAAATTTCCTCATCTGATATCAGTTAAAGATTTGCTCTGACACATAGCACTCAGAAATCATGAGCTTCTGGAAGTCAGTAACAAATTCTTCACCTGCCTTGTGTCCAAACTCACAGCCTCTTCACAAAATAGTGCTTCACAATAGTGCTTCACAAAATTATGGATGCCACTTCTCTTGAACTTATCAAATGATCCCTTGCTTACCTTGAAGCCTTCTTCTTTTTCTGTTGATGTGCTTGGCATTTGACTTATGAATTCTTTGTACAAGCCCTTTTCTTTCTTGCAAATAAAGTTCTTGGTCACAGTATAATCTGCTATCTGCTTCTCACTTATACCAACCAGAGGCAACCTTTCTACATCTTTCAGAACACATGGCCATTGCTTTGATATTCTTGTGATTCCCTTTGCTTCATTTAACCCCTTTAATTTTTTCTTTCTTCTTGATCAAATAGGCAACACAGACTTCTCATAAAACCTTGCAATTTTGGCCACTCACCTACCTCATTTATACTTATCAATGGTTTCCCTCTTAAATTCCACCTTAATCATCTTCCACAATAGTTCTTTTCAACATTTTTCTGCATGAGTGGGCCACACGATATACACTAACATGGATGTTGAATGCAGCAAAGAACTATTTACAAATGCTTTGAAATGACAAAAACCACAATAGTGCTAGTTTGGGCCACCTTCCAACATTCTGAAAAATCACTGATTTTTGCCAAACACTGCAGTCCAAGACCAAGTATTCAAGCATGGGAGATGGCCACCTGTATCCTGCAAGAAGAAAGAAAAAGACCTGTTGGCTCAGATGTGATCATGTGATGTTTGATATCATGTTATATTTCTGTTACAAGCTCATTTATCGTGTTAAAATTGATTAGAAATGTTTGCTTGTCTTGCAAAGCACTTGCAGAGCGAGCTACTCATAATTGAAGGTTTTAGTTCTCTAAATTATATATTCCATTGTTTTAAAAATATTTCCATATGTAATTGTTTCTTTTATATTGACAGTTTCTTGTTTAACTTAGTTTATTGAAAAAATTTTATATTATTATGTTTCTGTTTTGTAAGAATATTTTTGGTTTATGTCATTCTGAGTAACTACTTTGAAGACAATGATATACAGTGTAATATCATTCTTTTACTATTTGGTTATGAAACTTGTTTGTGTCACAAAATATAATAGTTTTCTTTTAACTTTACAAAAATAAAACCAAAAATATAGTAATGCTAAGAACTTTTTTTTTTTTTTGAAACAGGGTCTCGCTTTTGTAGTTCAGGCTGGCCCTGAGCTCACTACGTAGCCCAAGGAAGTCTTGAATGCAGCAATGCCTTCCGAGTGCTGGGATTACAGGCATGAGACACCATGCCTGGCACTGTGGTATGTGGTACTGATTGCTGATGGGCGTGAGTCACCACACTTGGTATTGTCGTATGTGGTTGCTGGGGATTGAACCAGGGACCTTGCACTTGCTAGGCAGGTGCTGGAACCACTGAACTAAATCTCTGGCCCCAGCATTTGTCAATTTTGCTTGTCTTAAGAATTCAGTATTGGGCCAGAGATTGGTTCCTGGTTCGATCCCTGGTGACCACATACAACAATACCGGGTGTGGTGACTCATGCCCAGTGGCAATCACTACCATATACCACAAATGCTGGCTTGGTGGCTCAAACCTGTAATTCCAGTACTTGGGAGGCAGAGGCAGGAGAATTGCTGAGTTCTAGGCTTGCCTGGGCTACATAGTGAGCTCAGGGCCAGCCTGGACTACAAAGTGAGACCCTGTCTCAAAAAAAAAAAAAAAAAGAATTCACTATTAATTTCCATTGTACATTTTTAGAGTTCATCATATTTATTCTTCTGTGATCTTTTATTACTTTGCTCACCACATTAATTATAAGTTGAGGGTTTTCTTTCCTTTTTTTCCCTAGTTCCTGGAGATGTGGAGACAAGTTGTTTATCTGAGGTCTTTCTACTTTTTTGATGTTGGCACTAATGATATAAATTTTCCTTAGTACTCATGTTGTTGTATCATATAGATTTCAGTATTTTGTGCCTCTGTATTCACCTTTTTCAAGAACTTAAAATTTCTTTTTTGATTTCTTCCTTGATTCATTGTTTGGTCAAATCTCAGTTGTTTAATTTTGATGTGTTTGTGTTTTCCAATTGTAATGTAGCAAGAAAACATATTAGATATGATTTATTCTTGAATGAACTGAGACTTGTTTTGTGGCCTGCCTCATGCTTTCTGCTAGGGAATGTTACATATGCTTTCGAGAAAAAAGTGTATTGTGCAGCTGTTTGCTATGACATCCTGTAGATGTCTTTTAGGTCCTTGGTCTGGCATACAATTTAGCTCTGATGTTTTTCTCCGATTATCTGTTTGGAGTCTATGTCTGTTGCTAAAAGTAAGTTGTTAATCACCAGCTATGACTGCATTGGGTCTATCTCTCCCTTTAGGTCTATTAAAACTTGGTTTTTATATTTAATTTTCTGATATAGATGTAGAGAGAATTGACATTTGTTTTTGGATTGACCATCCACTTCTTTGTCATAATATAATGTCTTCTCTTGTCCTTTGTTACTGCTTCTGATCTGAAGTCTAATTTATCTAATAGCAATATAATTATTGGTGCTTTGTATTGCCTTTGTTTTGTGGTTGCTGGAAAGAACCAACTTTATCTTATTTTTTAAAATTTTTATCTTTATCATTTTGAATGGAGTATTTTACGCCATCCTTTCACTTTTTTCTGTGTATATTCTTAGAGATGAAGTGAAGTTCATTTTGCCAGAAATATTTAGTCTGTTTTTGTATTTTTATCCATTCACTCACTCTGTCTTTTAGTTGAAGAAAAAAATTGCCTTTACTTCATCTTTTTCTTTCATTCATTTATCCTCCCTCCCTCCCTCCCTCCCTC
>PVIC010058273.1:0-10420 GCA_004025085.1 Thryonomys swinderianus | reverse complement strand
AAATGGTGGGGGCTCTACCCGTCTGTGCCGGGTGCCGTGGCTCCTTGGGAGGTCTTCGCGCAGGGCTGGCCTGGGGCCTTAGGCCACTGCCTTAGCTGCTCTGAGCTGGCCACGGTGCTCACATCCCCACATCCTCTCACCACGATCATCCCATGAGTGGCTTCCACTCTGGGGAAGCCTAGGACAAGAGTGACCTCGAGACCAGGACCCCAGTGGATTTCAAAGATGGACGACTGCAGTTGACACTGTGAGAATGTAAGGGCTTGGAGGGAAACCTGGACCCAAGGTGAAGCCCTCTTGCTGCGGCTGCTTCATCACATTGGGGTCGCTTTTCCAGAGCATCATTGCTACTCCCTTCAGTAGCCTTTGGCATATGTACACACACACACACATACACACGCATATACATACACGTGCACACACATACACACAACTTGTGAACACACATTTCTGTGAAAGACTTTAGTAAAAATGAGATAGGACCGGGCTTCAAATATGTAGGTATTGTGAATAACTGAGAAACTGCCAGGAGATGAGAAACTCCTTCCTGAGGCTGCTTCTGTGAAAGCCCCGGGGGTGGCCCTGCTTGCCATGTAATATTGCCTTTGAGTACAATGATGTGTTTGTATTCAAGATAGTGCTTTAACCAGGAACCTGAAAAAATAAAGAATACACTGAAATAAAAAAAAAAGAATACAGCAGACAGATAATCTGGATGAGTAGACCACTGAATAAATATACAACCAAGAATCTGGGTGAATAAAAAAGAAGTAGAGACAATGGGCTTCTTTAGAGATTTATTTCATTTCATATGAGATTTATTTTATTTCATTTCATTCTGCATGTCTAAATGAAAATACAAGGTGACTAACTCTAAAATAATTACTTTGGTAAATTTTAAATGTCCTTAATGTCATGATAAATTTGAATGCTATTAATTTTTCTTGATAGAAACTAGTGCCTGAAAATATATTTGTTACTTCAAAACAAATTATTAAAACTTTGTTAATTTCAACATAGTTTTCTTTTTGGGGGGGTTGCATTTTTCTTTCTGGTATCGAGAATTGAACTCAGGTCGTCATGCTTTCCAGGCAGGTGCTTGTCCACTGTACCGAGTAAATCTTAGCCCTCAAGTTAGTTTTGAAATGTCAGTTACTTTGATATTTATGAAAATATACTTAAGTTTTCCTATTTTATTAAGTAAATGAGTAGCTTGACAATTTAAAAATCTAGTACTTTAGGGCCGGGGATTTAGCTCAGTGGTTCTAGTGTCTTCCTGGCAAACACAAGTGCTGAGTTCAATCCCTGGTACAAAATACTACAGTTCTGTGCATGGTGGCTCACACCTGTAATCCCAGCACTTGGGAGGTAGAAGCAGGAGGACTGATGTGAGTTCGAGGCTACTCTGTGCTACACAGTGAGTTCAGGGCTAGCCTGAACTACAAAGAAAGACCCTGCCTCAAAAACTAAAAAAAAAAGAAAGAGAAGTAGTACTTTAATTTCCCATAATATTTCTAAATAATGTATTTCAACTGTTTCTTGATTTTGAATTTTTAAATGTTGTAAGGTCCCTTCCTACTTAGTAAAAAAAAAAAAAGAAAGAAAAGAAAAAGAAAGAAAGAAAAAAAGGAAGCTGTTACTCATATCTTATACTAGACACACACACACACACAAACACACACACATTTTTCTAAAAGGTAGCTTATGTGTAGAATTCTAGCACAATTTGCAGCCAAGAAAACACTTTATGTTTTTCCAAATAAAAGGCCATTCACAACTGAGCCACATAGAATACTGTGATATTCTAAAAAATAAAGCTGATTTTGTGTAGATCCTTCAGTTAAAATGCTACCTTTTGTATTATGACCTACTTTTCTACATCATTAATAATTCCTTTTAAATGTTCTAGTAGAAATGCAAATTTTACACTGATCAAACATGTGAAACATTTATTTCTATTAATTTTATTACTTATTTTAATCATAACCTTCCCTGTCAGATCTGATTGTTTTTAAGGCATGGTATACAGTCTTATTACTATCTTTAAACACCATCAGTTTAAAACTTCAATGGGCTCATGAAAAATAATTACTTTCATCTCTCTCCCATGTTACAGTCCAGTGTCATGTCTCTATCCTACGTCAACTGCTTCAGAATACCTTCCTATTGTCTCTTGAGAAAACATACACAGGAAATGATATTTGGGAGAAAGGTCGTATCTGAAAAAGTTTTATCCTTTTTCTTTTTCCACAATAGTTTGGCAGGTTATACAATTCTATGTTGCAATGAAACATACTTTTCTTATTTCCACCTATACACTAACATTGTCCTAGTTCATGTTGTAGCTCTCCCCCACCACCCTGGAAACAGGCACTTTCTGTATTTATCCTTCTATCTATCTATCTATCTATCTATCTATCTATCTATCTATCTATCTATCTCATCATTATCTATCTATCTATCTATCTATCTATCTATCTATCTATCTATCTATCTATCTATCTATCATCTATCTATCTATCTACCTATCAGAGACAGGGTCTCGCTTTGTAGTTCAGGCTGGCCCTGAGCTCACTATGTAGCCCAGACAAGCCTCAAACTCAGCAATCCTCCTGTCTCTGCCTCCGGAGTGCTGGGATTACAGGTGTGAGCCACCATGCCTGGCACTGTGGTATGTGGTATTGATTGCTGGTAGGCGTGAGTCTTCACACCCAGCAATGTACATGGTTACCGGGATTGAACTCAGGACCATTGCTCTTGCGAGGCAGGCACCAGAACCACTAAGCCAAATCTCTGGCCCCCAAGTTTCTGTATTTCTGATAGGTTAAAATACTGATATATTATAGTTTTGCAGTAACACACTATTACTTTTGTGTTCACTTTATTAGGTATTTGGTAGCCACCCCTCAATCAAAAACTTCATTTTTTTCCTTTTAAGTTTATCAGTACATTTTAGGTATATAGTATGTGCATTTATCTTTGGAGATTTGTACAGTATATGATCAATCAAACCTTCTATCCTTCAGTTCATTAACAAATTCTACAAAATTTTGCCACTGATTACCATGGTCTTGGTTGCACTAAACACACACACACACACACACAATCATAATTACATACCATATTATGAATTTGTACCAGCATATCACACAATTTAATTCTCATTTTTTCACACCTGCATAGCTCACAATACTAGCTTTCCTATTCTTGGTATGGCAGTAGTGTAATACTGAATATCCAAAGCTGCTGTTCTAGTTTTCTTATTTATCTATTTTACTTTATTTATATATTTTATTTTCTTGAAGGTTTCCAATTCTTGTAATTTAATTTTTTTAAAAAGTTCATTATTCTATTTAAAATCGAAGCGCTCCCTGTTGTTTCTGGTACATTAATTTTATAGCATCCTCTTCTGTTTTTTTTTTCCATTCACTATCTATGAAATAAATTTTATATCTATGAAAGAAGATATCAAATGTTTTTTAAAACAATTTTTTTATTTTCAATTTTGTTATTTTTCACCCAGCTTTTTCCTGGCTTTTTTTTCCTGTTTTCTTTGTTTTTAATCTGCTTCTGATGCTGTATCTCTCTTCATCTATACAGTGGTTATTCATCATTTTTTCAGTCATAAGGAATAATAAGATAATAAACCCATTCAAATTGCAGTTCTTAAGGTCTAACTATATATAAACTAATATGAAGTTGATAAAAAGGAATTCACTAAGGTGAATGACTTTTAGCTATGAGAGAGAAAAATAAAAATATGACCATGATAGTGGGTGAACTGTGCAACATTTTAGATAGGCTTTGTTAGGGAAGGATGAGAAGGTTTAAGTGATGGGAGAACAATTAAAGCAGTTATAAATAAAGATCTAGTGCAATTTATATAAAAGTAACATGAAATCAGGTGCTGTTTCCTAACTGCCAAAAAAAGTAGGCTAATATACTGACCATAGTCTGAACTAAGATTCAAATTAATACCTGAAAATTAATTTTAGTGTCTGGAATATCTTCCACAAAACTTCTACAAAACAGAAAAACAGTCATCAAGAAGAAAGGGTCATATTCATACAGATGAGAAAACCAAGTTAGTTTGGTTGATAATTATTTTTGCAGTATTCTGAGTTTTACTATTCAGTATTAAAATATTCATGGGCCCTTCACTTTTGTATTAACGAATATAAGAATGCACTATATGGCCATAAAGTGTTCTAGGAATCATGGACAGTTTTAAAATTAATATGCATGCAATTAATAAATTGTCATGTATACCTCATTGCTCTTCTACTGTATGCACATCTCTGTGTGTCTGTATACAAACATATGTGTAATTAAACATCTGTAAAGTTAAGGCTATCTTTGACTATATAGGTCAGTGTATGTATTTAAATTTGAGGAGTCACAGAAGAAAAATTAACATACTAATAATACGCTGACAGTAGTGCTATTGAAAAACCTCCCTTAAAAGTTCAGAATTGCACTTCTTTGCAGGATTATTATCAGTGTTCTGTATTAAAAGAAAATTATAAATGTGTATTGCTTTTTACCATTCCATTGATACATTAATATATCTGTTTTCATTTATCTCCCTGGGACTATGGAACTAGAAAGTGGTGCTCTTTGGTGTGTACTTAAACTGCATCTGCTCAAGGTGACTCAATGGATACAGAATGATATTTCCATGATTTCCACTGTGCTATCTTCATTACTGATAATGCCGAAAATGATTACCATAGTTATATATGGACAGTGAGGAAGGAAGAGTGTTTAGATAGCCAGGTATGAATTCTGGTTGTGCATAAACTATCTGGACAGGTTTCTTCTATAAAAGAGATGCACATGAAATTATCAAGTGGTTCCCTAGGTTTATAATGAAGAAAAATATAAAACACTTAACAGGGGCCGGAGGGTTAGCTCAGTGTTTCCGGCGCCTGCCTCGCAAGCGCAAGGACCTGAGTTCGATCCCCGGTAACCACATAGAATGCTGGGTGTGGAGACACGCCCACCAACAATCAACACCACAATGCCAGACGTGGTGGCTCACGCCTGTAATCCCAGCACTCGGGAGGCAGAGACAAGAGGATTGCTGAGTTTGCGGCAGCTTGCCTGGGCACCATAGCGAGCTCAGGGCCAGCCTGAACTACAAAGCGAGACCCTGTCTCCAAAAAGCAAAAAAAAAACAAAAAAAAAACAAAAAAAACACTTAACAGTGCTTAGCATGTAGTAAACATCCAATAAATGTCAGCTGTAATAATCCTCATAAAAGCTGCTGGTATTCCAGGGATGACCAGAGAACACACTGGATATACTATGTCCTATGTCACATATGTACTACCCAAAGGACCTGGTGATGTTCATTAATCACTATGTCATGAAAGAATTTTTTATAATTTGTATTATTATATCTCAGTGCTTGAGCTATTTTCTAAGTTTCCATCTTCATAAATATATTTTTGATTTATAAGACCAGAAGTGGAAGATGAGTTCTGTGTGTATGTTTAACAGTCAAGAACTCCTGCCAGGGTCTAGCTCAGCAGCGCCGTGTCTGCATGCAAGTACAAGGTTGTCAGTTTGATCTCTGGTACAAACAAACAAAAAAACTCCAACAATTTAGTTCCCCCTTTAGAGACATTTAGGAGGAGGAACAAAAGCAGGAAAAGTAAATGTAGGATAATGAAACTGAACTTGTTCCTGTTTCATAAAATAAAGTTTGTGTATCAGGAAGGCCAAGTGGTCTGAGGCACCAGACACATGCTATACCTCATTTCATTAAGAAAACGCTATTAATAAAAACCAGAAAATGGTAAACAACAGTCATATTGAGTCAATTATATGAAAGAAAGGAAATAAAGTACCTTTTGCTTTTACCTTAACTGTAATAATTAAAACAAAAATACTAACACTGCAAAACAGCAGTACAATATATTGCTAATTGAATAAGAAGTAAAGTAATAGAAGAAAGTGAGAACAACTAAAATTTAACTTGGAAAGAAGTGAGCTCGGTCTAAAATGACTTGGGGTGTTTTGCAGTGAGTTTTCATGTCTTAAATCCCTTAGGTAGTTTCTGAATATGTAGTTCATTTATGGAATGTCTGTGGTTGTGAAATAGTATCGTTTTTGGCTATTGCCATCCTTTTAGAAAACTTAAGTACTGTCTGAAGGTGTACTGAGTAAATCCAAACTTGCTTTCATGACCTAATAACTCTGAGAATTGAAATGAGCAATGAAATATATTCCTAATTTGTTTCCAATTAATAAGAGTCACTGTGTGAACTGAAAATGTATAAATGTAATAAGTGTATTTAAAAATATTAAGATATATAATGTAGGGTTATAGCAGCTTTCCATTATTCTTACTAAATTTCTAAGAAAATTACCTCCAAAGGGGAAAGGTGTGCTGTGGATCACGCTTTTGGAGGTTTTGCTTCATGGTGGGTTGGCCTCATTCCTTTAGGCTTGTAAAAAAGGTAGTATACTATGATGAGAATGTGTGGTATAGGATGCTGTCCACCTCAGCAGAGAGAGAGAGAGAGAGAGAGAGAGAGAGAGAGAGAGAGAGAGAGAGAGAGAGAGAGAGAGAGAGAGAGAGAGAGGAGGAGGAGGATGAAATGGGGGAGACCATGACAGAGCAATACCAGCACATTGTTACCTTCTTTAAATAATGCTTTCAATGACCTGATACCACCTATGAGGGCCCACCTATTAAAGGTTTCCCTCATCTTCCAACCTTCCAGTAGTGCCATACTGAGGACAAAGCTTAAAAATCCATCTGAGGAGAAATCCTGAAAAGTTTGAAAATTATAGCAAGTATTTATATCAGTTCTCTAGAACATATTTTGCTATGTATGTATGTATGTATGTATGTATGTATGTATGTATGTATGTATATGTCTCAGGGAAAAGAAGCAACTAAAACAAATTTTCTAGGACATTTCTTTTTGAAGTCAAAGCAGAACTGGCTAACTGCCTCAAACAGTAGCCAAGCCACAGCCTCCACATTAGATGGTCTTGAAATTTCGCCTGCTAGATTATTTCATCCACTAATGTTAATGAATCTCACACAGTGTCACAGAGGAATAAAATGCTGACAAATTCTATACCAGATCATTCCACATATGGGTGGAATTCTCCTGGCCTAAAAACTCATTAGGCTGGTCTTTGCCTGTTGCACTACTGCCCACATTCTGGTCTGAGCTCTGACCAGACTCCCATGAATCCCAGTTTACAGCATTCTAGGGCTACTTCTTCAGCCTGCATTTCCAAACCACTGCAAACGCCTCACAAGTCAGTTCCAAAGGCTTCTGACCAGGCGGTCAGGTAGTGTCACTATAGGACCTCACTTCTCTGGGACCAAAATCTGTCTCAGAAGTAAGAGAGTAACTGAGAGAGTGTGCAAATGTGTTACCAGGTCCACAGCCTAAGCCAAAGAGTATACTGATTGAAAACTTAGCAATATGAATGTATATCATTTAAATCCATATTGAAATATAGCTTTTAATTTTAACATATTTTTATCAATTTTGTTTCATTTTACAGAAAACAAAATTAATTGTGTCACTATGAAAAGACAACAATAAAGACTTCAGTAAATTGGTGTAAGAATAGAATTAACCAAATCCTTTTCTTACCTTACCTAATGCAATTCTTTTAGCTTTTAACTGAATTGCTACTGGGAGAGGTCACTAAATATTAAGGGGAAACAGGACGAATGATAACAGACTGCTAAGAAATTCTAATAGAATGACACTGTCAAGGCAAGGACAAGAAACAATTAGAAAAATAATGATTCTCACAGATAAAAGATAATTTGAGTAAAAAAACTAAAAAATGAGGGCCACCCCTGGCCCACTGTATCCCGGAGCGGTCTGGACTCGGCTACCGGGCGCCATCCATTGCCGGCAGACTGAGGGCTGTACACCTGCCCACTGTACCCCAGGAGCAGTGCAGACTCCGCTACTGGGTGTCATCTGTTCTTGGTGGATGGAGGGCCGCCCACCAGCCAACTGCATCCTGGAGCGGCCTGGACTCAGATACTGGGTGCCATCCATTTCTGGTGGACTGAGGGCAGCCCACCGGCCCACTGTATCCCGGAGCTGCGTGGACTCGGCTACCGGGCGCCATCCATTGCCAGCCGACTGAGGACCGCCCACGGGCCCACTGTACCCTGGGAGCAGCGTGCACTCGGCTATCGGGCGCCATCCCTTTCCGTCAGACTGAGGGCTGCCCACTGGCCCACTGTATCCCAGAAGGGCATGGACTCAGCTATGGGGCACCTTCCATTTCCGGCAGCGGCAGACTGAAGGCAGCCCACTGGCCCACTGTACCCTGGAGCTGTGCAGTGAGGAGTCAGGTACGGACCCTGGGTGCCATCACTACCACGGAGGGTTGAGGGCCTTGCCCAGCCCCAATCCCATCCTGGAGCTGCATTGTGAGGACCCAGGACCTAGAGGAGCCAGAGCCACCTCCTGAATCCCTCCAAAGGAGGCGTGCTCCTAGAGCTGCATTGAGAGACCAGGGAAGATTAAAAAAAGCGGGGGGAGGGGCTAGCTTCTATTTTGCCATCTACTCCTAGATCCCTCTATTCACCTCTTGTCCCCACAGCCTCTCCTCTCTTCCTGTCAGGAGCAATGCCCAGAAGTAAAAGATTCTTAGACTGCCCTATTTCTTCTTCATACTATTATAAGAAGCTGTGCAAAGTCTCCAACAGTCTTACACCATACAGTTGGTACTGTTGTACATATGCCCTTTTATCCTCTATTACCCGCTGGTATATATGAGGTTCTAGAGTATAGGTGATCTCCATAAATCTACTAGCCCTATTTCATTCTCCTCCTGTCTCCTTACCTCGCTGATTCCCCAGTGACCTCTTATCCCCAAAGGGCTCAGGGAGTACATTTACAAACTGTATGTTGTATACACATTGCTGAGTAATTCTAAATTCTGGCATATGGACATAAAGGTAACTCATAAGCTCAAAGTATCCAGAACAGAATTTAACAAAACTTTTTATCTTATTTACTGTGTTTAATACTGATATTGGCATTTATTGTATTATGGTAACAAACATGATGTGATTGTTCTGCTCAAATACCTACCATGATGTGTCAGAACTGAGAACTCTCAAGGGTCATTATAGATTCAAGGAGGATCCCTCAGGAAAGTGCCACATCCAAAGGGCCCCAGATGATAGAAAGAGACCTACAACAAACATTGTCATGTCATCAGGCAAAAAAGAGTATTAATAACAACGAAAGAGTAGAAATGAGAAAATACACAAAAAAAACAGACACAAAGATCACCACCACAGGGAAATTCAGAGAAAAGGAAAATAGAGAAAACTGAAACTCAAACAACAGGACTCTTGGAGATGGTAACTAAAGAGGATCTAGTAAAATGGAAATCAGAACTCATCTGTGAGATCAAAACAGGGATACTGTCCACAGTGAAAGACATCATTAAAGAAGAGATCAGCGAGATGATAGAATCCAAGATAGCAGAAGCAACGGAACCTTTTAAACAGCTTCAAGCAGAGCTCCAGGGATTGATGAAGGAGAACAAAACCTTGTGCAGTAGGATGAATGAAGCAGAGAACCGAATCTCAGACCTAGAGGACAGCATAGCAGCCAAAGAGCAGGAAAGGTATAATCTATGGAAAAGACCAAGGGATCATGAGAAATCAATTCAACAGCTTCTAGATGACTCAAAGAAAATTAATATAAGACTGGAGTCACTGAGGAAGCAGGAGACAGTGTAAAAGACATAAAGAAGCTATTGTGAGAGATAAGAACAGAAAACTTCACAGGAAAAGAAATAGACATACAGAATAATGAGGCGTATCAGACTTCAAAATGCAGAGACATAAAAATATTTACACCTAGACATACAATTATCAACGTTCCAAATGTACAACAAAAGAATGAAATACTGAAAGCAGTGAGAGAAAGGAAAAAAAATCACCTACAAAGGATAGCCCATTAGGATCACAGCAGACTTTTCAACACAAGCACTAAATGTAAGGAGAGCATGGAGAGAAGTATTTCAAGCATTGCAGGAAAACAACCTCCAACCTAGACTGTTGTAACCTGCAAAACTATCTTTCAGAATAGACGGGGAAATAAGATACTTCCAGGATAAAAAACACCTGAAAAACTTCACAAATATGAAACCTGCACTCCAAAACATCCTAAAGAACATCTTGGAAAAAGAAAAAAGAAAAAAAAAAAAAGAAAATTCCATACCCACAAGACCCAGGAGAGTGAATTCATTGGGGCAAACAAGAAACTAAATAGAAAAGGGGAAAAGCAAAGAAGAAAAGAACCAAGAACAGGGAAACATGGCAGCTCTGAATATGTCCATATCAGTCATAACCATTAACGTCAATGGCCTCAATGGGCCAATTAAAAGACACAGACTAGCAGATTGG
>PVIC010058272.1:0-10430 GCA_004025085.1 Thryonomys swinderianus | reverse complement strand
AACTCAGCAATCCTCCTGCCTCTGCCTCCCGAGTGCTGGGATGACAGGCGCGAGCCACCACGCCTGGTACTCCATCCTTTTTATAGTTGTCCTTCCTCTCATCTCCTCTTTTCTCTCTCCCTTCCTTCCTCCATTCTTTTATGCTGCCTTTCCGCCCTTCTCCTCTCCCTTTCTTCCCTTTTCTCTCTCTTCCTTAGAAGTAACATTAGTTTGGGGAAGGAGTAATCTGGGATAATGTGAGAAACAAATGGGTTCATAGAATTAAAGGAACGTTCTTTTCTATCAAAACTGGTAGTGTATTCCCTATCCAGGTGTTTGCGCTTTCAAACATACAAAAAAGCACAAAGAATAATAATATACCAAACACCTTTATATGTATCACTCAGATTTTATAGTTCTAAATAATTTATCACTTTTAAAAAGACATAAAATATAACTTGTCTCTCTTTTTTAATAAATGGAGGCTCTTGGTACATTTTGGGAATACATTATGATCACATTCACCCTTGAGAATTTGTACCTGTACATGATAAATCTTTTCTTTTCTTTTCTTTTTTTTTTTTTTGAGGCAAGGTTTCACTTTGTAGTTGAGGCTGGCTCTGAGCTCACTATGGTGCCCAGGCTAGCCTTGAACTCAGCAATCCTCCCGCTTCTGCCTCCCAAGTGCTGGGATTACATGCTTGAGCCACCAAGCCCGACACTTCCGGTATGTGGTACTGACTGCTGGTGGGTGTGAGTCACCACGCCCGGTATTGTTGTAGGTAGTTACTGGGATTGAATCGGGGACCTCGCACTTGCTAGGCAGGCGCTGGAACCACTGAGCTAAATCTCTGGCCCCCAAATAAATCTTGATTCTTATTTTTTCCCAATCCCCTGCCCACCTCTGACTCTAGTCTCCCCCAAAAGGGAAATGCTGTTTGAAGCTGAGGTGCATTCTTTTGTTCTGTTTTTATATTTTTACTATACATACATTTATAAAATATATGAGCAACGAGTTTCTGACACCAAATCCAAATTATTTATCCATATGTTTCTCCTTTCATCTAAGTCTTTAATCCACCAAGTATGAGTAATTAAAAGACACCATCCTATTCATGTATCTGTATAGACTATCTCATGACTTTAAATTTCTGCCCCACCTTTGCAATTGTAAGGAAAATAACAAGGGCTTTTAAGAGAATCTTGTGGGTGGGAAAGGTACCCATAATCCTAGTGCAAACACGTCTGTATTTTGACCTTGCTCGTCTTGTATATGTTTTTTTTATAGCATCACAATCACAGTGTACACACGAGCTGGAGGTTTAGCTTGTGGTCGAGTGCTTGTCCAGCATGGACAAGGCTGTCAGTTTAATTGCCAGCACCGTATAAATACCTAGAAGGTGTATACTGCTTTCTGTCTTTCTGCTTCTCTTAGTATCAAGTTGTAACATTTTTTCTTAGTTTCCATCTTTATAATTATTCCATGTTGTTGACATCCAATGTTCAGTAAGCCCTTTAAAAATCACTGGTGGGGGGGCTGGGGGTTTAGCTCAAGTGGTACTGCACCAACCTTGAATGCACAAGGGCCTGAGTTCAACCCCCAGTACTGTAAAAAACAAACAAACAAACAAATAAAAAATCACTGGTGGGCAAAGGACTTGACAGTATTCACCTTTGGGCAGAGTGATGACTTTTTATTGTATAACTGTTTGCTTTCCTATGTATAAATTTCTGTATTGTTTTTAAACAACGCACACAAGTTATTTTTAAAGTTTTATTTGAAATGCATAATTTTTTTCTTTGGTAACAGATTTTGTTCTCTGCAGAAAATATTCCATTAGATGTTTTCTTAATAATTTTCAGTGTTGTCTTGGGGATGGAGGTGATGAGTGCATTGGGAGGCACCTTGAAAACTGTGAAATTCTCAGAAATGAAATCGGAAAGATCCTCTAGTGAAGCAGGAACAAATCAGGGCAACTGAGCAAACCAAACACTGAAGTCAGAGCCCCCAAGCTCAAGTGGTTTCTCAAGTGCAGCCAGTGATAGGAGCTCAGCTACGGTACTCACAGGCATTCCTGCTGACTTTGGGGTTCATAGGGCAGAATTTATCTCTGACATTAGTCATGAATCATGAGAGGAAGCATTTATCTTTGGGTTCGTTAATTCACCAGGGAGGTTTTCTTAGAATACTTGATCTGTACTGGGTGGAAATAAAGTAGCATGAAAACAAGATTTTATTAGTGCAACACTACCACGAAATCTTTATAGACTTTGTTTATAGTGTTATCTTGAGGTTGAATATTACTTATTTATGACTAATGACAGCAAGGCAGATGTTAGTGAAGGTATCACAGTGTACCATGCATATTGTTAAGAAACACTAAAAATGACTCTGGAAATAAACAACTGAGAACATCGGCAAGGCAGTAGCAGCCTCAGAATATTGTTCTAGCTCATGCCTATGGGCAAACCCACCAAAAGAGAGAGAGAGAGAGAGAGAGAGAGAGAGAGAGAGAGAGAGAGAGAGAGATTGTGTATGTTTAATGGCATTCTTCTGTAATTCATGAATAGGGGCCCTGTAACTTAGATAACTTTGTGCAACAATGTGGAGGCATGGAAGGCACAAACCAGGATTATGAATATTCATCACTATTTCAGTTGGTCCATGTGCAGAGGCAGGAAGAGGTGGCCAAGTAGCCGGACCAGTGTACAGCAGGAACTCTTTCTTTCTTCCTCTTAGACTGCAGCAGAGGGTAGGGTGGAAAGCACCCAGGAAGGGAGTATTTCCTTGACTACAGGCCTTTCCCACAAGCCCCAGGAGTCAAGGCATCCTACTTTAAAGATGAAGACACATTGAGAAGTGGAGAGGCAAAATGTTTTGTTCAGGGTCACCCAGGCAATACCTAAAATTCAGGACCACTGGCCATTAGCCCCTGGGCGGGGTGGGGTATCTCTAAATCATGATCAACTTTCTACCACCTCTTAGATCTGCTTGTCTCCTTCACTGGAATGATGATAATGATGCATCTCCTGGGGTGAGAGAATCTGCGGCAGTCTGGGAGGACAGGAGCTAAGGAACAGGGTTCTGAAAAGGCCCATTTGGGTAGGAGGCCGATTCACTCTCTAGGGTGCAAGCATGAAGACACAAGCATGGAGTTGACATGGAACTAAACAGAAGCAGGGGACAGGAAATTCTACTGGAAAGGGTGGCTTAGTCCATTTTATGTTCCTGTAACAGGGTACCTGAGAGTGGATAACTTATATAGAACAGAGGTTTATTTCTTACAGTTTTGGAAACTGGAAGGCCAAAGGCATGGCACTGGTTTTAGTGAGGGCTTTCTTAGGTCATTCCACGGTGGAGGGCATCATACGGTGAGAGGGAACTGGCAAACATCTTTCTGCCTCTTCTTAGCCCAAAGTACCACTATGTGGGCTCATGGCCTTATGGTTTCATTTAATCCCATACCTTCTAAAGGCCTCACCTCTCAATACCATTAATATTTGGATTTGAGAATTACATTTCCAGCACGTGAAAATTTGAAGGACACATTCAAACCATAGCAGAGGGACAGGAGGGCATGCTGAGGGTCCTTGGAAAGTCCTGAGGAGCCGCAGCGGGGTGAGGCAGAAGGAGACGAGAGCAGAGGTGAGACTGAAGATCTTAAATCCAACCTAGTCATTGCCCAGGGCTCTGACTGGGTGCATTTTACACGCACTGAAATATATTCAATTTTGTTCACTAAAAAGCATATACATTCCATATAGGGGAAGTCTAGTTTCTCTGTACCTGAAGATTTGAAGAGAGTTATTATGATCATCCGTTAATACTTACTACCCTTTCTGGTAGTGCAGTTTTGAAGAGGACACGTTTGTGTTGAGTGATGCCAGCGCCCCCTGCTGGTTCACACTTACAACTGCATCATCTACCCTGTAAAAGGTTCAGTAGGAGGCCGCTTATTGAGATTGGAAGGAGAGCTGAGAGAGGCGGTGGGTAGAAGAATGATATCCAGATCATAATTAGTGCGTTCAGTAGTGAAGAGAGAATAATTCCCCTGAAAATCCTATGAGGTCATCTAGATCAAGCCGTGTAGTACCAGGCCTACTACATGAAGGTGCTCGGTGTTCTGGCTGTGTTTCAGTTAAGTGAACTCCTGCCAGGTGAGGGAGATAAAGATATAAGGTTGGCAGTGCTTTGGTCCATTCTGGGTAGGGGCTGGGTTTCTCACTCATGGATCCTCCGGAGCTCAAACGTGCTTTGAGGTTACATCTGATGAACGTGGGTACCCTGAGATGTAAATGTTGGATAGTAGCCAAGAGCAATAGTCTATAGGTGCACAGAGCAGAAACTCCAGGAGTGAACTGTTGCTCCTTGGCAAAGGAGTTTCATATTTTAAAAGCTTGCGAAGCATCGTATACCATGGTCTCCTTCTAGGGAGTCACAGTACTTGTGTGTATTAGAGGCTCAGCAAAGTTGTGTGGCAAAGAAACTGCCTGCGTTCTGCTTAATCCTCCATTTCCCAGATCTTTAGGATGGGAATCAGGGTAGACTTTGTGGTGATGGGAGAGGATCTGGAGGTGGGGAGGATGAGAGGAAGGAGAGGGAAAAGGCAAGGGAAAGGATCAAGATGTGACTAGTATATGTACCGGTTCATCATGATGAATATATTTCTTATATATTGCAAACATTAGGATGCTTTTCCTCGTGGAATACAGAGTCGCGAATAAAGATGGCTTGTAAACTCAGGCTCCTTTTGCTTCTAATTCCGTCTCTCCTCTCCTTCCAGGCGGACATCTTCTCTGGGGCCATATTCATCAATCTGGCCCTTGGCCTGGATATATACTTGGCCATCTTCCTTTTATTGGCGATCACTGCCCTTTACACAATCACAGGTGCGTCCATCCAAACGTGCCAGTAACTCAAACCCAGCACAAGGTCAGGCATTTGTGAAGCATAAAAGTAGAATAGATGGTTTCTTCTTTTATGGAAGAGAGATACACCAGGAAAGTTTAAAAGCGGGCATGCACTTGGTCCCCATTACAGGTTACATGAGGAATCCTGAACGCTGCAGTGTTGGTTGGGTAGTCAGGGCCCCTTCTCACAAGGGCGCGGCAGAGCTTGGCCCTGTGGGTTGTGGCTAAACTAGGAGAACCAGAGGGCTGCAGGGTGTGAAGATAAGCGAGAGCAGGGAGTGTACACACGGACGGGCATAGCCCGGGGCTGAGGAAGGGTGGGCAAGCAGACACCGCCGGCTAGCGGAGGACAGCCCCGGGGAGTTCTGTGGGTGAGTGGAGGCTGTGAACATCGATAATTCCCATGAAATACCGGGGCTTTGGGAAGCAGACTGAGGTCTTGGGTTTGACGTGATAGGGAAGAGGAGCCAATCTAGGGAGACACAGAGGGCGACACACAATGATAATTTTTAGAGAAGACTTAAGAGGTGGCCAGAGCAGTTAGTGCAGGAATAAAAATTGGGGGCTCCTTCGTAGACGTATTAATTTGCCTAGTTCGAGAGGGGCAGGATTGGCGATGGAACCTGAGGTTCAACCGCAGCCCCTCGTCTTTGAAGACAGAAGATACGTGGATGGCTTGTGAGGCAGTGGACACAGAATGGGCCCTCTGAAATGTGCCAGTCTGGTGACGTTCCCAGGCACCTCTTCAGTCAGTTCTGCTTCTCTTCGCTTTCATTTGCCCATTTCCGCCTTAGCCCTAGAAGAGCCATCTCCTTTGTGTGAGCCAGCCCCGCTCGCTAGTGGCTTACAAGGCCACACCCGATGCTTCCTATGTGGCTATGGAGACGTTCTCCCAAGGGCTTGAAAACATTTCTGTGAGAAGCGGAGGCTGGGAACATGAAGAACAGCAGATTACTGTAAAAAGATAAGGGAAGGAGGAGAGGGAAGGCAGGTGGGTGACTTAGGGGGCGAGAGTGATTTTCAGGAGGTGTGGAAAAGGTAGAGAGCAGTGCGTGGGAAGGGGAGCAACTTCGAACTTTCTCACGAGGTCAGATGTGTGGTCTTTTTGTTTGTTTAGGGGGCCTGGCGGCTGTCATCTACACCGACACCTTGCAGACTGTGATCATGCTGGTGGGCTCTTTTATCCTGACTGGGTTTGGTAAGTAGGGCTCGGGCAGACTGTGTGTGTGGGGGGCAGGAGTTCAGGGCCCCGGGAAGAGCAAGCAAGTCCGGCCTCTCCGTGGGCCTCTAGCCAGCCAGTGAGCTTGGCTCACCTCGCTCTCCCAAGGGCGGTGACCCAGCCCCATGGGTCGTCTTTGTGGAGGTGAAGGGGCAGCTTCCGTACCCCAGAGGACTTAGGACGGGGCTGGCTCGCACAGCACCTGGACGCCCTGCCTCCTCTCTCTCTATCCTGGCTCACTGGTTCCCAGTGTGGCTCTGTGATGCTGTGACATTGTCTTTCTTTGCAGAAAAAAATGGGAAAATAAAAAGGGATAAGGCTAAATGTCCATCAGTTTAAATATATTCAAAGGTTGCATTTTCAGTCTTAGACTCTGTCTTATCTATATTTGATGTTGTATCCATCCCTTTACAAGTTGTTGATAATAGCTGATCATTTTCAATTCGGTGCGTGTACTTGACAGAATTTAAAGATAGGCCATTCAGCAGTGGGACTGCCTGCCTCTCCATTTCTTGAAAATTTTCTTATCTATGAAATTCTAAAGACTACAGTGAAAATCCTAAATCCTGGGATGCTTGTTATGCAAGCATATAGAGTGCATTTTATTTTTAGGTGCACAAGGCCTCTGTGTGCCCTTTAAAGACTGTTATCTATTTACCAGTACTCCTTTTCCCAAGAACTTCTCTTTGGTTTTTATTCAGTAGGGCCTGGAGCAAGGTAGGGGCTGGAGAGACCCATTCAAGGACGTACAGTTGAGGGGTGGCAGGATTCCAGACTCCTCACCCGTTCTTGGTCATCACGTCGCACTGCTAGGAGTAGGGATGGTAGGTCCGTGTGCAGCTCTCAGAGACCACCCGCTGGGGTTACCTCTCGGCCTGTGTTCTAAGTTCCAAGGACCATGGTTGACAAGAAAAGGTGGATCCTTTGTACATAGTCCAAAGCCCAGGTTTTCATCGGAATAATCAAAACAGTTTTCCTTTTGTGAAGGAGCCTGTGGTTGGAGCACTTTCCCAAGCTGTTGGTTTCAGTTCTCACAGTATTCCCCCACGGTGGCTGGGCAGTGTTAATAATCCCATTCTATGAATAAGAAATCTGAGGCCTGGGATGGGAGCATGACTTGGCTCAGACCACACAGCAAAGGCTTTCCTCCCCTCAGTTCTTCATGCATCCACCGAAGAAACATCATAAAGTGTCAAAAGTTTGAGAATGTTCATTTTTGTACCAATGTTTTGCAGCTTTCTATGAAGTTGGAGGCTATGAAGGTTTCATGGATAAGTACATGAAAGCGATTCCAACCAAGATTTCTGATGGAAATTTCACCGCCAAGGAAGAATGCTACACCCCGAGGGCTGATTCCTTCCACATCTTCCGAGATCCCATCACAGGAGACCTTCCGTGGCCCGGGCTCATCTTTGGGATGACCATCCTCGCTCTGTGGTACTGGTGCACAGATCAGGTACCCGCCAGTGGGCAGGGTCTTCTCCATGGCATTCCAGGGACTCCCGCCTGTGTACAGCTCAGGCGCTGGGAAAGGTGTGGATTGGTCACATGAGCTGCGGGTTGCCAGTCCCAGAGTCGCAGGCCAAGGACCGGGCAGCAGGACAACAGGATCTGTCACAGGATCTCTAGCTGTGCCTCTTCCTCACTGGGCTTCCCCCGGCAGGTCATTGTGCAGCGGTGCCTCTCAGCCAAGAACATGTCTCACGTGAAAGCTGGCTGTATCCTATGTGGATACCTCAAGCTGCTGCCCATGTTCCTCATGGTGATGACAGGGATGATCAGCCGCATTCTGTACACGGGTAATTCCTTCAGTTGCCCTCACAGCCATGTTAATGTTTGTTTGTTTGGCGCTGAGGCACTTCCAGTCTTTTAGCTCTGTGCTTCCTCTTTTGTACACGCTTCTACTCTTGCCACTGTTAGCGAGTGTCATCGTTACCTCTGCTAGACAGCAGAGAATTTCAGGCACAGAACTTTTGGGTTTTCTTCTCCGGTCTGTTGCATTGGCAAATGCTTTCTCATTTTTTTCCAATCACGCTAAGTCACAACACACTTCCCGGTCTTCTCTCCTAGTTAATAATAGTCGCTCAAATTTAATTGCCTACCCCAAGGCTTGCTGTGGTATGTATGATGTCCTCTGCAATTTACTGTTGAAGGGGCCCAGCCAGTCTCTTCACTGCCCCTGCTCTGAGCTCCATTTCCTGGGCCATTTCCTTGAAAGTGCCCTGAGCTTTGCACTTTACTGATTCTTCCCTGATCCTTACTTCAATTTTTATTCGAGATTTCCCACATCTTGGAAATAATACTCAACAGTCCTGCTACTGGGGAATTTCCTTGGTTATCCAGGCATTTAACTCTACTTCTAAGAGCTGCTTAAAGTAAACCTCATAATTAGAAGCCATTAATCACCGTGATTTTCAGAGAAAGCAATACAGTTATCACTGCTGAGCTATAGGGTAATTAGCCAAAGATTTTAGATAGTTCCTTCTTCCTTTCCACCCTTATACTTTCTTTGTTTCTTTTCCTCTTCTACCTAGGAACTTTCCTTTCTTCCTAGGACTGTATTGGGATCAGAAGGGCAATGACATGGCACACAAGGCTCATCTGGGAGTTAGGCCCTTTGTGGAACCATTTCAAGACCTTGGGCAAGAATGTTTTCTTTGAAGCCTTGTTTTAAAAAGGCGAAATTTGGAGTTACTTCCTCAATATCTGCTTCCTGACATGGCTGTTCCTCTTTCCCCCAGAAAAAATTGCCTGTGTCATCCCCTCAGAATGTGAGAAATACTGTGGCACGCCAGTTGGCTGCACCAACATCGCCTACCCAACCTTGGTGGTGGAACTCATGCCGAATGGTGAGAGTCATCCCTGAGAAAATGAAGGGATTTTGGGGGGGAGGCTGATTGGATTTAGGCTTTATTTGAATTTCTGGCTGTCTTTTGAAGCTAAGCTCTTTATTTCTTCTCTTTGGACAAGGTCTCGCTGTGTAGTTCAGGCTGGCCTTGAACTAAAGGTTATCATTCTGCCTCAGCCTTCCGAGTGCTGGGATCACAGGCATGTACAGCACTCCTGGCTAGCTAAGCCACTTCTGGGCCCAAGCATTTAGTCAGGAAATCCTTGTTCTAGGGTTTTTAGATTTTAGTCCTATCTTCAAGATATATGGCTTGGTTGGGCTCTGAGTTCTGGAATTTGCCCATCAGTCAGGCTTGGAAAGGAGATGATCTGAAAACTCACCGGGAAGAACATGACATTTCCATGCCCATGTAGAAGACCTTTCAAAGTTCTTCAACAGAAGGAATATAAATTAGCACAGCTTTTATGTGGAAGCAGCATGGAGTGTTCTGGAGAAAGGAAAGAATGCATACCATGTTCCCTAGCAACCTCACGACTGAGTACATATCCAAAGGAAATGAAGTCAATATATTGATGCAGTCCCACATTCATTACAGCATTGTCCACAATAGTTAAGATATAGAATCAACCTGGGCTTCTCAGGGGATATTATATATATTTATTTACATGTTTATGAACATTATTCAGCTTGTAAGAGAAGAGAGCCCCATCATTTGTGATAGTATGGGCGAAACGACCGGGAGGACAGTGTGTTAAGTGAAATAATTAAGACAGAGAAAGAGAAATACTGCATGATCTCGCCTAAATGTGAAATCTAAATAAGTCAAATTCATAGAAGTAGCCAGTCAATCTCTACTAATGGCAGTTAGCAGAGATTGGGACAAAGGGAGGTCTGAATTTCAGAGATCTTTCTTGAAGAATACAGAATTTCAATTGGATAAGGAGGAATTAGTTTATTGTACAACATGGTGACTTATAGGCAGTAATAGTGTATTATATATACTTGAAAATTGCTGAAAGTAGATTTTAAGTGTTCTTGTAACAAAATAATGATATATATGTGAGGCAGTAGATATGTTAATTAGCCATTTTGCTAATGTATACATATTTCAAAACATCACATTATACATAATAAATATATGCAATTTCTGTCAATTACAATAAGTTATATAAAGCTGTACAACATATATTAATATGAAGGCTATTAAGCCTAGGTCCAAAGGAATTTTCTGTGGAAAATGAATTAGTGCTAGACTTCCAAAGTAAAAGGTAAGAGGTTTGTTCTAGAAGGAAGCTGTAGACTGATAAACTTCAAAGAGGCTTAACATCATAAAGAACATGTTGTCTAGGAGAATGGATACTTAACTCTGAGGCTAGACTAGCTAGAGTTTGGGGTTGACTTGTGGTATTGGAGTTCATCTTTCACACTGCAGGGGGAAAATTCTTTTTTTTTTTTTTTTTTTTTTTTTTTTTT
>PVIC010058271.1:0-10430 GCA_004025085.1 Thryonomys swinderianus | reverse complement strand
TCCGGCGCCTGCCTCGCAAGCACAAGGTCCTGAGTTCGATCCCCGGTAACCACATATAATGCTGGGCGTGGAGACACGCCCACCAACAATCAACACAACATACCACAATGCCGGATGTGGTGGCTCACGCCTGTCATCCCAGCACTCGGGAGGCAGAGACAGGAGGATTGCTGAGTTCGCAGCAGCTTGCCTGGGCACCATAGTGAGCTCAGGGCCAGCCTGAACTACAAAGTGAGACCCTGTCTCAAAAAGCAAAAAAAAAAAAATGAGTCCTGCTTAAAAAAATACCCATTTAGGGCTGGAGGGTTAGCTCAGTGGTTCCGGCACCTGCCTTGCAAGCGCAGGGTCCTGAGTTCGATCCCCAGAAACCATATACAATGCTGGGCGTGGAGACTCACGCCCACCAGCCATCAACACCACATACCACAGTGCGGGGCGTGGTGGCTCACACCTGTAATCCCAGCACTTGGGAGGCAGAGACAGGAGGATTGCTGAGTTCGAGGCTTGCCTGGGCTCCATAGTGAGTTCAGGGCCAGCCTGAACTACAAAGCAAGACCCTGTCTCAAAAAAAAAGTAGAAAAAATATCCATTTAAGTATCCAGCTGCTTAAGTAATACTGCTTCACTTCAGTGGAACAGTTTAGAACCAGCCCCATTTCACTGTTGTTTTTTCAGGTGCTGAAGTGGAATTTTACCACCCCACGGGATGAATACATCGAACAACTAAAGACTCAGATGTCCAGCTGTGTGGCTAAGTGGTTACAGGATGAGATGTTTCATTCAGATTTTCAGCACCACAATAAAGCCCTGGCTGTCATGGTTGATGTAAGTCTATGATTGATAAATATGCATGTTTCAGAGGTGTTTTTAAATTACCAAGGTCTCAGAAGTAATAGAAGTTTTCCTTCCTACAGCAGGAAGTGGCATACACCACGTTCTCAGTAGAGCTGTCTTATATTACCAAATGATTATGAGTATATTTTAGGTCTTAACTAAATACTTTAAAATCTGTCATTTTCTTTTTTGGCTCCAGTACATTTTAAGAAGTACTTCCTCAGTAAATATTAAGCTTTTATTGGGAGCCTGAGACAGGATAGTCACTGCAAGTTCAAGGCCAGCCTGAACTTTATAGTGAAACCCTATCTCAAAAAGACCAAAAAAAAAAAAAAGACTAAGCTGTTATACAGTGTTATTTGTAGTGTTTTTCTTTTGTTTTATTTTAAGCACTTGGAGAGTGAAAAAGAAGGTGTCATTGGTTGTCTGGATCTTATCTTGAAATGGCTTACCCTGAGGTTTTTTGACACCAATACAAGTGTCCTAATGAAAGCACTGGAATATTTAAAATTGCTCTTTACACTGCTAAGTGAAGAGGAATATCACCTCACTGAAAATGAAGCCTCTTCTTTCATCCCCTATCTCATCCTCAAGGTAATGAACGTGCCCTTCTCACCTTGGGAGACCACTTAAGTTTCCAGCTGACCTCAGCTCCTGCATTTTCATTCCTTCTCCCTCTTTTGTGTGTATAAGGTGATACTTTCCACCAATCATCTTCATGCCCCTTTCTTTCAAGAGACAGTCATGCTGGGCCGGAGATTTAGCTTAGTGGTTCTAGCACCTGCCTAGCAAGCAGAAGGTCCCTGGTTCAATCTGGTAACCACATACAATACCGGGCGTAGTGACTCAGCCCACCAGCAATCAGTATCACATACCACAGTGCCAGGTGTGGTGGCACTGAAAGAGGCAGGAGGATTGCTGAGTTGGAGGCTTGCCTGGGCTACATAGTGAGCTCGGGGCTAGCCTGAACTATAAAGCGAGACCCTGTCTCAAAAAAAGAAAAAAAAGAAAGATACAGTCAGGCCCAAGGTGACCACTGCTATTCAGCAATGGTCTCATCTCCCTGTCCTCGTTGACTAGGTTGGAGAGCCAAAAGATGTCATTCGGAAAGATGTTCGTGCCATCCTGAACCGGATGTGCCTTGTCTACCCAGCCAGCAAGATGTTCCCCTTTGTAATGGAAGGAACCAAATCCAAAAACTCTAAGCAGAGAGCAGGTAAAGCAAACTATTTTTTCCTGTCATGCTGATGAACAAGGACATTTCTTTTGTGTCTGGTTAGACTGTGAGAGTGATGAGTTGCACACTGGTGGGGCCATGGTATCAGGTGATACAGGCGCCACTCAGTACTACCCTGCTGACAAAATCAAGTGCACAGGGGCCATCTGACTCCCAGGCCTGCCTTTCTTGTAGGAGCATTTGCTGTACATCATTGTTTCTGGCATAAAAGTGTACAAGGAACAGTTTAGCAGAACCGTAATAAGGTTTAGTCCTTCATACATGCCAGTGGAAATGTATCTAGTAAGGAGTGGTTGTTGTGCCTAGTGTGTTCATCTCATGAGTCTCACCTTCTTCCCCCAACAGAGTGCCTGGAGGAGCTGGGGTGTCTAGTCGAGTCCTATGGCATGAATGTCTGCCAACCAACACCAGGAAAAGCCTTAAAGGAGATAGCTATTCACATAGGGGACCGTGATAATGCTGTCCGCAATGCTGCTCTCAACACCATTGTCACAGTGTACAATGTCCATGGAGATCAAGTGTTCAAACTCATTGGAAATGTGAGTGTCTTTTTCCTGGCATTGTCTGCATGCTGTGAAAAGAACTGCAAGATTCTTTAGTGGTAGGGTTTCCTGCAACCTCAACTGTACCTAACTTTTACCACGTGTTGGTAAATTGAATCCATCAGCGTATCCTACAGTCCGAATAGGTGCTTAATGAATCTCTTGATTATTGTAGGACATTTGGGCTGTGTTTATTGGAAATCAAATTTTCTTTTCTGAACATTCCTATTCATAGCAATTTGCTTTAGACATGAAAGCTATTTTTGAATCAAGAAATCTGAATTACTGTAGGGTTTAAATTTTGTGGCAATCTGCTCTGTAATTTTTTTTTATTTTATTTTTTTTGAGACAGGGTCTCGCTTTGTAGTTCAGGCTGGCCCTGAGCTCACTATGTAGCCCAGGCAAGCCGCCACGAACTCAGCAATCCTCCTGTCTCTGCCTCCGAGTGCTGGGATGACAGGCGTGAGCCACCACGCCCGGCATTGTGGTATGCGGTGTTGATTGTTGGTGGGCGTGAGTCTCCACGCCCAGCTTTATGTGTGGTTACCGGGGATAGAACTCAGGACCTTGCGCTTGCGAGGCAGGCACCGGAACCACTGAGCTAACCCTCCGGCCCCTTGCTCTATAATTTTTAATACATTTGGTCTTTATTTAAAAAGAACTCTCTTGGCACCAGAATGAATACTGATACCCATCAGATACAAAGAAGCTTGGGCTATAGTCATGAACCACTTGTCCCAAGAACATCAGGTTCTGCCTCTAACTCCTTGCTTCTTCTGTGTCTTTCACTACTGTGGCTGAACCTTTGTTCTTCATTTCAGATAGCTCATAGTAGCACCATTTATACACACCAAGCTTGAATCCCCTTACCTCTACCCTCTGGTCAGGCCCTTGCTGTCACAAAGTAAGCAGGTAAATCTTACCGATGGCCAAAGGTAGAGATTCCTGCCTTAATAGTAACAAAACAAAGACCAGCTGGTCCGGAGGGTTAGCTCAGTGGTTCCCGCGCCTGCCTCGCAAGCGCAAGGTCCTGAGTTCGATCCCCGGTAACCACATACAGTGCTGGGCGTGGAGACTCATGCCCACCAGCAATCAATACCACATACCACAGTGCCGGGCATGGTGGCTCACACCTGTCATCCCAGCACTTGGGAGGCAGAGACAGGAGGATTGCTGAGTTCAAGGCTTTCCTGGGCTACATAGTGAGCTCAGGACCATCCTGAACTGCAAAGTGAGACCTTGTCTCAACAAAAACAAAGACCAGTAAACTTCATTTAATGTTTGGCCTTTTAAATTATATTCATAGGGCCGGAGGGTTAGCTCAGTGGTTCCAACGCCTGCCTCGCAAGCACAAGGTCCTGAGTTCGATCCCCAGTAACCACATACAATGCTGGGCGTGGAGATTCACGCCCACCAGCAATCAATACCACATACCACAGTGCTGGGCATGGTGGCTCATGCCTGTAATCCCAGCACTCAGGAGGCAGAGACAGGAGGATTGCTGAGTTCGAGGCTTGCCTGGACTACATAGTGAGCTCAGAGCCAGCCTGAACTACAAAGCGAGACCCTGTCTCAAAAAAAAAAAAAAAAAAAGAAATTATATTCATAGGCTTTCTTTTTGTACTCCTTTTTTTTCCCCTCTGGTGTATTCTCTATTATAGTTAAGGCAGCCATTAATGAACAGTATTTGATTTAATAATAAAGTGTTTTGAAAGTAAACTTGTCCTGGGCTGAGGATTTAGCTCAGTGGCACCACACCTGCCTTGTAAGCCCAAGTTCCTGAGTTCAGTCTCCTAGTACTACAAAATGAGAGAGAGAGAGAGAGAGAGAGAGAAAGGGAGGGAGGGAGGGAGGAAGAGAGAACTTATCCTAACACAGTAGATGCTATTATCCTTAGTGTGAAAATAGATCATTCTTAAGTACTACAGTTAGGTTTTCCATTCTCCTTATATTTTAGTAGATGTCCTGACATAATTAGACGTGGCCTTTTTTTTACAGCTTTCTGAGAAAGACATGAGCATGCTTGAGGAGAGGATTAAGCGGTCAGCAAAGAGGCCCTCTGCTGCACCAATAAAACAGGTGGAAGAGAAGCCACAGCGCACCCAGAATGCAACCTCCAATGCCAACATGCTGCGCAAGGGCCCACCTGAAGACATATCGTCCAAGCTCAAGTATGTGGCTGGAGAGGATGTCTGGGAGCGTCTCTGTGGACTTAGCTTTGTGTGCTCAGAGCTTGTCTATAACATAGTCTTGAGTTCTTGTAGTCATTGCCGTGCATGAAAGTGTCTGAGTAAATGTCCGTAACCAGATGTTAATCTTTCAGCATTCATTGTCTCTGTCTTTGTCTTTGTCTCAAAACCACTTCTAAATGGTCTTGTGCCTTCTTTCACTGCTTTTCCGTGGACAGAATTATGTATCGCACTTATAGGATGTAAGTACTGCCTGCTAATTTCTTGTTAGCAGGGCTCTTATATCTTTCTAACTTCTGACATGGATTCATCCCCTCTGGCGGGTGACTGGCCTAGAGTTTCAGCAGTGGTAGACAATGTCCATAAATGTCACACCTCCCAGGAAAATGCAGTGGCTAGCAAAAATGGCACCTCATGCCATGAAGCTAAAACACTGATTTACTTTCTTCCTTGGCTGCTTTTTGGTTGTTCTTAAGTTCTGTTCTTAAGATCAAGTAAAATGCAGGCAACCCAGAATTGGCTTAGTGACTCAAAATACTGTCTTCTAAGTGACACAGCTCTATTTTGAGTTGTGTCATGAGTGTAATTTTAACCAATTTGAATTTGGAAACTTTGCATATCTATTTTTGAGATATAGCACTGGTCCTGACCTTTTAAGATGGACTGTTCTTAAAAGAGATGTGTCTGTCCTTCAGAGTATAAAGTGTACTTTAACTCTGCATGAAATGATGCTTATGATTAGGAAAACATAAACAGTGGTTACTTTGTGGGAAAAAACCAGCCAGTCTAGATCTTTTCCTTAAATTTTTTCCCATAAGTAGTGCTTTAAGCCAACATAAATATACTTTTATTTCCTGTCCCTTCTAGAATAGAAGAAAAAGTTATGTTAGCATTAGTGAACTGGAGATGCTGTTTATGAGTTGGCTGGTAATGTAATACATGTTATAGTTAGCTACTCTCTTAGGGTATTCACAAACTGATACTGTTGCCAGTGGCACTTTCTTAGATTCAAGGACTTAAATCATTCAGGGGGGCTGAAACCAGAAGTTGAACATCTGTCTTTAAGCTTTGAGGCACCTGCCAGTGCTACTCTTTCCCTGTGGTTGAGAAAGCCATCTTACTTCAGGAGTCCTCTTTTGCTTCCCTTAGCCAAGCCCGAGGCATGAGTGGTCATCCTGAGGCTGCCCAGATGGTTCGTCGAGAATTCCAGCTGGACCTTGATGAGATTGAGAACGACAATGGTACAGTCCGATGTGAAATGCCAGAACTTGTCCAGCATAAACTGGATGACATTTTCGAGCCAGTTCTTATTCCTGAGCCCAAGTAAGTCCAACTTGTTCATTGAAGTATAAGTAGTTCATGCATATCTGAGTGTATAACTAAAAAGGACCCTCTGCAGGCTGAAGATTTAGCTCATTGGTTCTGGCACCCGCTTAGCAAGTCCAAGGTCCCTGGTTCAATCCCCAGTAACCACATACAGTAATATGGGCCATGGTGACTCACATCCACCAGCAATCAGTACCATATACCACAGTGCCAGATGTGGTGGCTCACGCCTGTAATCCCAGCACTTGGGAGGCAGAGGCAGAAGGATTGCTGAGTTCGAGTTTTGCCTGGGCTACATAGTGAGCTCAGGGCCAGCCTGAACTACAAAGCGAGACCCTGTCTTTAAAAAAAGAACCCTCTGGTGCCAGGCATGGTGGCTCATGCCTGTAATCCCAGCACTCAGGAGGCAGAGACAGGAGGATTGCTGAGTTCAAGGCTTGCCTGGACTACATAGTGAGCTCAGAGCCAGCCTGAACTACAAAGCAAGACCCTGTCTCAAAAATAAAAAAGAAAAAAAGGACCCACTGGACAGCTGGGTACTATAACCTTAACACTAGAGGCTGAGATGGACAGTAAGACCCAAAGGCCAGCCTGCTCTACATAATGAAGATCAGCCTGAAATACATGAAGACCCTGTTTCAGAATAATCAAAAAAGATTGAGGATGTTTAGGTGCACAGTAATACAGCATCCACAAGTTCAAGGCCAGCCTGTTCTACATAGTGAAGGTCAGCCTGAACTACACAAAGACCCTGTCTCAGAATAATCAAAAAAGAAGCTGGGTGTAGTGGTACAGGATTGTTAATCTCAGCACTTGGAAGGTTCAGGCAGAAGGATCACCATGAGTTCAAGGGTAGCCTCAGCTACATAGTGAGACACTGCCTCCCCCTCAAAAAAAGCCCTCTATAAGTGTACAGTTAAAACTTCTTAGGCTTGGTAGGGACAGTGATACATATATGTAATATCAGTGCTCTGGAAGGCTAAGGCAGCTGGATCCCAAGTTTGAGCTCAGCCAGGGCAACTTAGCCACGTTAGGGAGACACAGTTTCAAAAACACTAACAGGCTGGGAATCCTCAGTACAGTGTGAAGGCAGTGGATTTAAGCCCTAGTACCAGCGTAAAACAATTTTTTTAGAACTGATTACTATCTGACCAATACCAGTCTTTTACCTACTATTCCTGAATCTAGTAGGAAGTGGTAATTTTCACTTACTGAAACATTTTGTCATAGAGATTGAACTTTTCCCTTTGCTCTGCTGTTTAGGATCCGGGCCGTATCTCCACACTTTGATGACATGCACAGTAATACAGCATCCACAATCAATTTCATTATCTCCCAAGTAGCCAGTGGTGACATCAACGCAAGTATTCAAGCTCTGACACAGGTAATGGGTGTGTTCCCCATGGTAGCAGTTGCATCTATGTACACAGAGGCCGTAACAATGAGGGGGGCAGGATCCAGTGCTGTCCTGATGAAGAAAAAAGTAGCTGAGGGTGGAGTTGCTTGTCTGTCATCCCAGCACTCCAGGAAGCAGAAGGATTGCACATTTGAGTCCAGGCTGCACAGTGTAGCCACTTAGCAAGACCCGGTCTCAAAGTACAAAGGGCTAGGAAGCCCTGGGTTCAGTTCCCAGTAGCAAAAGAAGTGTGAGGCACAGGGGCCACTTGACCATCACTTACCTTAGAGAACAGAGCCTTACATTCATTCACCGTAGGGAGGAAATACAACAATAAACAAGAGGAGGCCAACACATAGGTTCAAAGACCATCCCCCAAACAAGATATCAGACAGTTGTAACTGCTGAGTAGTAAAGTAGGTGGGGTGATTGGAGAAGCACTGCATATTTTCTTGGACTGAGTGATCAGGGAGTCTTACAGGAATGTGCCTCTAACAGAGATAGCCTTCTAGGACATAGGGCAGAAAGGAACTCACCAGGTTCAAAGAAGGAACATGATATGACTTGAGAGGCAGCGATAGATTATCATGGAAACTTTTTTGATTGTATTTTAAGACAATGAGGGGCTTTTAGAAGAGTTTAGATGAAGAAGCTACATGATTTTTTTATCTTTTAGGGCATGGGAGCAGTAATGAGGTTCACATCTAAGGCCTTGTACTTGCTAACCAAGCACTCTACCACTGAGCTACATTCTCAGCAAAAGCTCACTTTAAAAAAAAGTCATTTGGAGCTAGGGATTTAGCTCGGTGATTCCACTGCCTCCCTAGCAAGCACAAGGTCCCTGGTTTGATCCGGTAACCACATACAGCAATACTGGGCATGGTGGCTTATGCCTATCATCCCAATACTCAGGAGGCAGAGGCAAGAGGATTGCTGAGTTCAAGGCTTGCCTGGGCTACACAGTGAGCTCAGGGCCAGGCTGAACTACAAAGCGAGACTCTGTCTCAAAAAAAAAAAAAAAGGAACTTAAAAGAAAAAAAAAGAAATGAGGATGAAGCCAACCATAGATGTGGAAAACATTCAGTAAGTAAGAACACATAACCCTGTGGATATTAGAAATTCTTCCCTATACACAGAGTTTTTTAAAATACCTGAAGAATGCAGACAGACTATTAATTAAGTAGGAAACCCAGAACTTGAAAAAGGAGATAAATTTGTATAAAATAGTTAAGATTTTCATCTAGAGGAAGTTCTCATATACTAAGTCAAAAAATAAGTTAAATGTTGTAGAATATATTTATAAGCAGTCTTGGCCAATAAAAAAAATACTTTAGTTAGTAGAACTCATACTAACTCTTGAGGGAAAAAGAACCCAATAAAAATGTGAATGGACAAGTCACAGAAGATATCCAGAAGTTCAGGGAATACACACAGATTTTCCTCACCTTTCACAGACACACTGGCACACATACAGATCTATACAAAAGAGCTCTACAAAGGACCCACACACAGATGTATGTTGTACAGTAGAGCAGACAAAACCAAACCAAAACCCTGGAAGTTCCTTGTAAGGATGATCGAGGATGTTTTGGTGCAGGCATACATGGACTGTTAAACAGCCCTCTGTTTCTCGTCCTCCCTGGGCTCTTGAGCCAGAGAGCCAGGCTGCAGAGATGGTCGAGCAAGTCCTATGTCACTTTGTAGAATTATTCCTTTTGACTTAAGGAGCTTGTACAGACCCTTCTATTGCTTAGAAAGTTTGATACAGGGAGATGATATACTACTGTAGACAGTGTCCCAGACCTTGACTATAAATGTGTATATCTGATTGTATATGAGAGTATCTGCCACATTATCGCATTAGTTACCTTCAAAAAAGCAAGAGTGGGGCCAGAGGGTTAGCTCAGTGGTTCCGGCGCCTGCCTTTGCAAGCGCAAGGTCCGGAGTTCGATCCCTGGTAACCACATACAATGCTGGGTGTGGTGACTCATGCCCACCAGCAATCAATACCACATACCACAGTGCCGGGCGTGGTGGCGCACTCCTGTAATCCCAGCACTTAGGAGGCAGAGACAGGAGGATTGCTGAGTTCAAGGCTTACCTGGACTACATAGTGAGCTCAGAGCCAGCCTGAACTACAAAGTGAGATCCTGTCTCAAAGAAAAAAAAAAATAAAAAGCAAGAGTGTAAGCCTTCCCAAAAATAGTCTTTTTTTATAGTATCTATGTTGAAACATCATTGTTAAACCCTTCCAGTTCTATATAAAATTTTGCTTAGGAAGTATGTATGCATAATAAATGAAAGTAGGACTGTAGCTTCCACAACACCAGAGGGCACCATTCACCTTGTAACATATATAAATGTGCCCTGCCCTTTTTTCTTAAATAAGAGATCTTTGCTACCACTGGAGATATAGCTCAGTGGCAGAGCAATACCCTGGTGTGTATGAGGTCTTAGGTTCAACCTCTGGTACCAAAAATACCTAAAAAGAAATCAAGCTTGGTTGCTCACTCCTGTAATCCCAAACTACTCTGGGAAACTGAAGCAGGAGGATCCCAACTTTGAGCCCATCCTGGGCAACTTAGCAACTTAGGGAGACTGTCTTAAAAATAAAAAGGTGGTCGGGCCGGAGGGTTAGCTCAGTAGTCCGGCGCCTGCCTTGCAAGCGCAAGGTCCTGAGTTCAATCCCCGGTAACCACATACAATGCTGGGCGTGGAGACTTATGCCCACCAGCAATCATCCACCTACCACAGTGCTGGGCCTGGTGGCTCATGCCTGTCATCCCAGCACTTAGGAGGCAGAGACAGGAGGATTGCTGAGTTTGAGGCTTTCCTGGGCTACATAGTGAGCTCAGAGCCAGCCTGAACTACAAAGCAAGACCCTGTCTCAAAAAATAAATAAATAAA
>PVIC010058270.1:0-10433 GCA_004025085.1 Thryonomys swinderianus | reverse complement strand
GACCTCAGCAATCCTCCCATCTCTGCCTCCCGAGTGCTGGGATTACAGGCGTGAGCCACCACGCCCAGCATTATATGTGGTAACCGGGGATCGAACTCAGGTCCTTACGCTTGCGAGGCAGGCGCCGGAACCACTGAGCTAACCCTCCGGCCCTGGTTTGGTACTTTTTACTGGTGCTCACCACCTCCCAGAACCAACTAACAACAAACACCAAGGTACCAATGAATATTTATACTTACACACGTTTGTGGATCTAGCTGTGTGTGCACACCAAAGACACTATTTATGTAAAAATAATATTAGTCATCAAAGTTCAAAACTCTGGCACACTCCTGATACAGACACATGAAATACTAATGTTTCATTGGCATTAGCTACTGATCTCTGTTCACCATATGGAACTAACCAAGAAGTCACTTGTTTTATTTTTTAAATTATGGAAAAATATTCAGCAGAACCCTATATAATTGATCTTTTCAGTTTAAAGAAACAAAAAAAGCTGTCAATTTAAGAAACACAATTTTAGAAAATCAATCCACAATGACATTCTTAAAAAGCAGGTACATGATCCTAGTGATTCATTTGATACAAGCAGGAACACTCAGACCTACATAATGATGCAGTAAAGCTAATCCAAAGAGAAGGGGTCCTCCGAGCGAAACCAGACAGAGCTACCACAGCTCGGCATGTGCGTGCTTATGTAAGAGAGTGTATAAAGACACAAGCAGCAGGGGTGGAGTACTGATGGGGATCTGAAATCACCATGGGACTAGATCTGTTTGCTTTAAGTAGTGGCAAGCCCAAGAAAGGTGAGTGGACAAGCACTATGGGCAACAGGTCACCTTCCCAAGGATTTACCAAGGTATTTAGAGTAACAATAAGAAGCCTAGGGAATCTGCAAACAGGTAAGCCCAGCATTATCTGTCAGTCACAAAAAGGTGGAAGAGACAACTTGTAAACTTAGTAAAATCTCTATTTCCTGTTGTGTGAGGCAGTATAAGAAAAATGAGACAGTGCTGGATGGTTAACTTTTAGGCAACAGGATCCTGAAGAGACAGGACACCAGAAAAGCTCTTTATGTTAATTAATGAATCCTTTAGCAGCGTTAGACGGTATAGTTGGAAGCCCTTGCTTTCCATCACCAACAACCTCTTGGACGCGATTCTCAGTCAGGGTCCTTCAAATTTAAGTTATTATTGTTGTATATTACATAGCTTGGCCACCCTACAGTGTGATGAAAATTAACTCATACGTTTATGCCTCTTCCATACTGTATACAGAAGTACTTTTTGATAGATTACAGAAATCAAAGCAATGCAGTAGTGGTCTCTGCAAAACAATTGCAGTAGACCTATTCAACAGCAAGGCCTAAAAGCAATAAATTCCCAATGACTTACTTTCAGTTTTCAAGTCAGACCACAGGGCTGAGGACATAGCACTTGACCAAGCACTCAAGGGTCCCTGGGGGGAGCCCAGTCTCTTCCACCAAGTCCCTGCGACTCTAGCTACTGCTCATTTATGATTCCTTCTCACAGGACCCAGGAACACTGTCAAAAGCGATGCAGAAGCCGGAAACCAGACACGAGTGGGATAATAAAAAAATGCCTACTGGAAAAGCCATCAAAAATCCAAAGATAAATATACTGTTAAAATCCAATGATCAAAAAAATGTCAATGCCCTTTAAAGGAAATGAACTTTGAAAGAAGTAACAGCATTTACTTGACAAACATTTACAGACGTCAGACAAGCGGTGAAAGCGACAATGAACAAGGAGCTACATGATGTTGGAAGTGTAAGAGGAGAGCCCAGCAGTGAAGAAGGGCTGGTGGAAAGCAGAGGCTCTGGAGCGGATTCAAACTGCCATGAGCGGGAGAGGGACACGGCCGCGGGGCACTTTAGCAAAGGTCAGCTGGGAGTTTCCTGCCACAGTGTCTGAGCGCATGCGCGATCCAGGCTGGAAGGAGCCAGAACTGGAGATCTGCACGGGTCTGAGAGGCACGATGGAAGAACAGCTTGTAGAGTGTTGGCTATTCTGCCCCAGGAGGAAGAAAACAGAAATCTCTACTAACGTCTCATGCTAATGTCAAGCAGATACTACGACAAATTTCTACCTCAGAAGTTTCAGCTTCAGTAGAAACTTTTATAAAGACGTGTTATGTAATACCATATCTATCACTTTGACATTGTCATTGTGATTCAATATAAACTATAAAAATTTAAAAAACAGGCCGGGAGTGGTGGCTCATGCCTATCATCCCAGCACTCGGGAGGCAGAGGCAGGAGGATTGCTGAGTTCGAGGCTTGCCTGGGCTCCATAGTGGGCTCAGGGCCAGCCTGGACTACAAAGCGAGACCCTGTCTCAAACCATAAATAAATACATAAAAATTAAAAAATTTTTAAAAATAAATAAACAGGATGACAAAAAAGAGTTGGGAAAATTTCTTCCCATTTAATGATAAAATCTGATTAAAATATACGATGAAAAACTTGCAGAAAGTTGTTTATCTACAACACATGGTTTTTAGCCATCAACATGCATGCTGAACAACGGACAGCTAGAATGAAAAATTCCCTATATTAACTGATAAATTATTTAGCACAGCTGAGTGCTGAGCCATAAATTGACTTAGAAGTAAAGTCATGGCATATGTACAAAACTTCAAATTCTAAGTCAACATTCATCTGCCCATATTTATTCGTTATTAAAACCACATGTTGGCACTGAGTCATTTTATGGTTCATTTGAAACAAACACGCAGAAAATTGTGGGAAACAAATAGAGTCCTGGGAGTCTGTTAAAGGCAAGATACTCAATTCCAACTCAACCTCAGCCATGAAGCTTTATGAAGCCTAAGCTAAAAAGTGTAGCTCTGGTTAAAAAGAGGTTTGTCTCAATAGGAAAACTCCAGGGCAGCTGTAATGAGAATGAAACTGTGGTGAGGGCTAAGTTTTCATATTTATCCCACACACTGAAAAAAATGCATCTCACTGCTTGTTTAATGAGAAAGTGTAAAACTGTAAATGACATCTTTAGCTAGTACTATGTTTAAATCTTATAGGATTAAGAGTCCTATTTAACATAATAAATTAGTTCAATGATATTAATACAAAGGCCTCTCCTTAAAGGCAGAAAGTGAGTTAGCTCAAGATCCTCTACCTCCCATGACTATTTTCAAAGTTCATTTCTGATAACCTTGTAAGTATTTTAAAAGAAAGCACATTTTGCTATGCTTTGAATGTGTCCCCCAAAGTTCATATAAGAAAACTTAATGTGTTCAGGCAATACAGGAGATAGGGGGTAATTAAAGTATGTTACTTGCATGTACAAACCTGCCAAAAGGGAACTCATTAATCTGCACACCGATATGTATTAATACAAAATGGGGAAAATATATCTATGCACCAGTTTATTGTGTATTTATCATGTAACACAAACATGTACTAATAAAAAAGAGAAAAAATGCAAACAATAGCAAGGAAAGAAATAACCCTATATTTAAAAGGCAAAGCATTTGAACAGACATTTCTCTCAGAAGACAAAGGGCCAAAAAGTATATGAAATACTCAATATCACTAACCACCAGGAAAATGCATATCATTTGCTAATTTATCGAAGTGAAAACAGATAACAAGTGTTAGAGAGGATGTAGAGAAAAGAAAGCTACATGGTTGGGGGAGATGCAAATTAGTATAGCCATTATGAAAAACCTCCAGCAGAGCTTGAGAAAAAAAAAATAAGGAACTCCCACAAGATCATGCTTATATGCATGACATGGAATCTAAAAAGGTCAAACTTACAGAAGCAGAGAGTAGAATGGCAGTTACCAAGGGACTGGGCAGGGGTGAGAGGTTCTGGGGCCTTTATCTGTCACAGGACACAAAACCTCAACGAGATGAGAGAAACAAATCCCTGAGGCCTACTGCACAGAGTTACGGCCTGTACCCAGATGTTGCTCCAAAGTCTCCTCTGCCAGAGGCGGGGCCTTTCAGCGGTGGCTGAACCCGGGGTGTGTGGCTGTGGATTAAGTGTGTGTGAGAAAGGGATTAATCACCGATTGGTTTATCGTTGTTCTAAGTGTGGTGACAGAACCCCCAAGCCAAGAGGCTTGCAGCCCGGATGGGATGTAAAGGGCACGCCCGGAGGCAGGCTGGCTGCTGCTCCTTTCCGCCGGCCATGCATTATTTTCTCTGGGACACCCTCTGCCATGCCACCCTACTTAGAGCCAGAACATTATTGACTGTAACTTCTACAAACTAAACCAAAATAAACCTTTCCTGCTTTGACCTGTTGGCATAGAATTTTAGTTTTTTATTTTGGCCCATCAACAAGAAAATAACCAAGACATACGACACGGTGACTGTAGTTAATAACAATGTACGATTTTTGTGAAAACCACTGGATATGAAGTACTTTCACACCAAAAAATATGTGTAGGAAATAATACATGGTAATTAGCTCAATTTAGCTACTATACTACAGTATTTCTAACCATATCATACACAGTCAGATTAGCATTTATTTGTCATCTAAAGTAATATGTTCAGACTAAAAAAAGATTAGAGGGTCTAACAAATGTTACTCTGATTATTTTCTAGTCCAGTTGAGCTGCTGCAACAAAATACTATAAACTGAGGAGCCTAGAAACATCACAGATGTATTACTCAAATTCTGTTAAGTTAAGAACTTCAAAATACTGGCAGATTTAGTGCCTAGAAGGACTACTTCCTTGGTCACAGACAGATGTCTTTTCACTGTCACTTTAAGTTCACCAGGTAGAAGGCACAGGGTCTCGCTTGGACTCTGTTACAAGGACACTATTGCTACCAGGAGGGCTTGATCCTCATGACCTACTCACTTAGCAAAGACTCCAAATTTTAACACTATCCCCTGGTAGGTGAGGTCTCCACCAACCAAACGGTGGGACCCACAGACTTTCAATCCACAGCAATTATATAAAATACTTTAAAACAGAAAATTCCTTTAATTATATAAGCTAAAAAAATTTTAAGCATCCACAATGGTTTATAAAGCTTCATGCCTACTATAATAGCTAAAATACTTTTTTTTTTTTTTTTTTGAGATAGGGTCTCGCTTTGTAGTTCAGGCTGGCCCTGAGCTCACTATGTAAACCCAGGCAAGCCTTGAATTCAGCATTCCTCCTGCCTCTGCCTCCTGAGTGCTGGGATTACAAGCCTGAGCCACCACGCCCACCACACCCTGCTTTGTGGTATGTGGTGCTGACTGTTGGTGAGCGTGAGTCACACCTGGTATTATCGTACGTGGTTACCAGGGATCGAACGAGGGACCCTGCACTTGGTAGGCAGGTGCTGGAACCACTGAGCTAAATCTCTGGCCCAGCTATAATAATTTTTAAAGGAAAATAACAAATGTTGGCAAGAAACTAGAATCCTTACCACTGCTACTGGGAATGTAAAATGATATAGCCACTGTGGACAACAGCCTCGTATTCCCTTACAAAGTTAAAAACAGAGCTAATATATGCCCCAGCAGATGGATTTCTAGGTTCCATACACCCACGAGAGAGGGAAGCAGGTACTCAAACAGATCCTTGGATGGCAAAGTTCAAAGCAATATTACTCACAATACTCAAAAGCTGACATTAATCCACGTGACCAGCAACAGATGGCCACCAAAATTCGGTGTATCTACACTCTGAAATACTACTGGGCTGTAAGAAGGAATGAAGTTCTGGCACAAATCAGAACGTGAGTAAATCTTGAAAACATTGGCTAAGAGAAATAGCTACACATAGCACACAAACATTGCATGATCCTCTTTTCAGAAATACCTGAACAGGAAAATTCATAGAGAAAGTAGATTAGAAGTTACTAGGGGCTTGGGTGAGGAAAGAAAAGGGTGAATTATTGCTTAATGGTTACAAAATTTATATTTGGGGTGATAAAAATGATTTAGAAATAGTGATAACAGTTGCAAAACTGTAATGAATGTAATTAATGCCACAGAATTATCCACTTAAACATGTGTTATATACAATTTATCACTAAAACATTCAGTTAAGGGCCGGGGATTTAGCTCAGTGGTTCCAACGCCTGCCTAGCAAGCACAAGGGCCCTGGTTCGAACCCTGGTAACTACATACAACAGTACTGGGCATGGTGACTCACACCTACCGGGAATCAGTATCACATACCCCAGTGCTGGGCATGGTGGCTCACACCTGTCATCCCAGCACTCGGGAGGCAGAGGCAGGAGGATTGCTGAGTTCGAGGCTTGCCTGGGCTACACAGTGAGCTCATGGCCAGCCAGAACTACAAAGCGAGACCCTGTCTCAAAAAAAAAAAAAAAAATTCAGTTTAAACTTTAATCTCAACTGTTTGTGTCAGAGCCCACTGAAGGCTAAACTGCATCTGCAGCCAGGCACAGTGGTACATGCCTTTAACCCCAAGTTACTCAGGAGGCTGCGGTGGAAGGACAGCTTGCCCTCAGGGCTCCAGACCACAATCTCAACATACTGAGATCTTGTTTGCAAGACAGGGAGACTGGTGATCATGAAATCACTTATGATTTCAGTTTAGCCTTTAAGTTATATGGACATGCCACAGTGGTGTCGTTTTGTCTGAATCTTATACATGGTCCCAAAGAAAGCATGTTAAAGGCAGACTAGATCACAGTTTATCTGATTTAGTCAAATAGACTGAAAAACAGACTGAAAAACAGTGACTACACTTAGGTGTAAGAATCCAAGGTAAACTGAGTCTGTTTCACAGAGAAACTAACTTTATTTTCTCCCAGTTATATGAGAAATGAACTAATGAAAGCACCTGAAGCTTTCTGATGAGATGAAACACTAGCAGGAGGCATCACACTCCATGATGTTACCTTTCTCTACAAATTTTGCTTTCTTAATCATAACATATGTCTCCAGGTACATACAGTCTCCCTTGTTCTAGCACCTTTCAACTTTCAATATTATTGGCGGTTTGGAATTAAATAAAGAAAAGAAACAGTAACCTTGGACTCAAATTACTGTACAATGAGGGTTCTAATATACTGGAAATTTGTTTAAAAGAAAAACCTATCGGGCTGGGGATTTAGCTCAAGTGGTACCACACCAACCTTGGACGCACTAGGGCCCAAGTTCGATCCCTGGTACCGCAAAAAAAAAAAAAAAAGAAAAAGCTATGCCATCCAGTGCTCTTTCCTACTTCACTAACTTTGACTTTATGAATACTAACAGAAACTGTCAAGTTCTGCATCTAGCAACAAGTTACCCAGGATTCAGTCAGTTCCAAACACAGATAGCAGGCTAGATACAATGATACTGCTATCAGTGAACAAAAGGTCCTGAGCACTTTCTGTCCCACTGCTTTTTCAAGCACTGTGAACCATAAAGCACAGCGAGAAGAAAATGAGGTAAGAATTTAAATAACTCGCCTTGAGTCACATAGCTGGTAAACACGAGTTGACATTTGAACTCAAACAGGTTATCTTCACAGCTCATGTTCCTAACTACCAACTTATATAATCTGCAAGTTTATGTCTGTAAGCATTTAGTTCTGTAAGTTTCACCATCTGGACTTAGGGATAAAATATGTTTCATCAACCCGAATTGTTAATGGCAACACTTAAGAGAAGTCTATAAGAATGTTCGGGGTGTTCTGCCTAAACACCTATAGAACTAGACATCTTTTTCTAAATGGAAACATTAGTACTGCTCTCTAGAAATTATATTAGCCCAGCAGGATTCAGTTCTCCTTGTTAACTGAATTTTTACTTTCTTAATCACAGTCTGAATTTCTACTGACAAACAGATGCAGATGTCACACTCCCTGGCATTTCAGTCACAGGCACACAAGAATTGGCCATGGCCTCCAAGTACAGTGGGAACTGTGGCCAAGTCTAAATCTAAACCAAAGATTTATGGCGTGAACTTGTCCTACACATGGCAGCATTATTACTGAAATTCCTTTAAGCATGTGTATTGAAAATCTATAGCAACTTAGCAAGAAAATTATACTTCAAAGTAGCTCAAATGTAAATTAACTTCACATTTCTCTTCATTTTAAAACAAGAGCCCTTGTTAGCATTAATTCAAGGGGAAATGATAACTTTGAATTGAATTATAAAAGTGAATTTTCACCTTTTTAGGAGCTCTGCTATTTGCTTATTTTTTAGGAACCCTATTTTCCATTCTTGAATCAAATGCCCTATGAATGAGTCCTGATATTTGATCCCTGCAGGTCAAAAACTGATCCACTATTATAAAAATGTGTAGATTTTATTTAGCTATGAAAGGAAACTTATTTTAAGTACTAGTACTCCAAAATCTGCTCAGAAGTCCAAACAAATCCAATTTTAAAACGGATAGAATTTTAAACTGTGTTGGAAGAAAAATCTGTATATACAGGAACATAAACTAGCGAACTTAACAAGTTACTGAAATATAATACATATGTATTAACATTTAGCAGCACTAAAAATATCAGTATACTAATCCACCTCCTTTTAATATATGTTTCAGTGTTAAACATTTGTATATCCTACATTCTCACCTATAAACATGTAATACTGTTTTTAAAAGGTGTTTTTTCAAGAGGCAAAAAGGAAAGAACAATCTCAGAATGCAAGGCAAATATGAAAAAAATCACCATGGTAACCCAAAAAGGTAAGTATAAATCCCTTAGTTTTGAACCTTAAAAACAAACCAAAAACAAGAATTAGCAACAACAAAACTTTTGATTCTTTCAGAAAGATTATTTAACAAGCTTTAAATTTTAATTAGATTGTTGAAGATCAATAGGAAATGATTAAATTATTATGCAAACAAATAAAATTTTACTTTTAATTTATTATTCACTTTAAGAAAAAATAAAATTCAAATCATCTTTCCAATGTCAATTTAACAAAAGTCTAGCCATGTAAAATGTCCCCCAAACTGTAGTCAATGGTCGACTCTTACTATAATATTGGTAATGGCTAAATTCCAATTTAACAAAAAAAGAAAGAAAAAAAGTTAGCTGAAAAGTCTACTGGAGTTCACTGTAACAGGATTTGAGCTATAATTAAATTTGATTAGTTTGGTTCAAACCTCAAGTTCAAAAGAATTATCAGCATGAATGGATGAAAAGCCCTTTTACACGGGCATTTTGAAAATATGAAAAGGGCTGACACAGCAAGCATCAAAGACTTTAAAAGCAATTGACCCTTCCCAGAGCAAAGGAGAAATGCTAACAGCTGAAACTCAGATGCTGCGTGGAAAGAAAATAAAGTTCCAGATGGTTCAAAAACCTGGTAGTTTATTAAATATTAAATACTATTATTTTTAACTAGATTTGGCTCAGCCATAGCCAAATGTGTCATCTATAAAACGTAAAAAAAGAAGCTCAATTCTAACCCCTGAAAACCTGAAGCAAAGAAATTCTTCCCTTCAAAACCTACCAGCATGAGAAAGCCTCTCAGAGTTACACAAACAAGGTGACAGTGAAGTGAGCATGCTCTTTAATAAAAAGCAACATTACCTGCGACCTAAAATCCAAACAGGTTTCTCTGAGGAGCTTCACAGAACTGAACATAACACCATTTGGAGAGGTTTAACACTTATACAAACATGTACACACACACGCACACACAACTTGCACCCCTTGAACCATGTTATATATTTTGCATATTAAAAATGGAAACAAGTAAAAACAAGAAGCAGCCAAATGTGACCTACAGAAATTTCAGTCATTGAGAGCTAACAAAGGTCTCAGAAGCAGTTAAAAGTCCTGTTAGAGGACTGCATAATCACATTTGCTGTGTGCATTAGGTATGCACACATACTGAAACATGGGCATACACTCACACACCTATCAAACTAACTACAGATCCACGTGTAAGTACATACCTACCACATAATGTAGTGAATACACCACGGACAAAATCAATGTTCCCTTTTCAGGAAGATAAAGTTGAGTTTATACACCCTGAATTTTTAGCTGCACTTGTAAGTCAGCATTTACGAGAAAACTTTCCCTTGTTATTGTGCTGTATCCATGGGTCTTGGGACTGGGGGAAGGCAGAGGCTTTTTCATGAGATGGAAACATTCTGTGCCAAGTGAGGCAGGTGTGAGATATCCCAGAGATGAAAGCAATTCTCCAAATAACAACGTCAGCCCATAATGCTTTCTTGACATGTCCAATTCTGCTATTCCTCTCTTTGAGATTTAATACAAAACACAGTTTTTGTGATCTCTCCTAACAGAGATGAGCAGTCTGAGTGGTGCTCATTCCTAGTGGTTTTTAGCATTGAAAATAAAGCCAATTCAACAATGATTTCACTTAAATCGTTGAGAAATCCAACCAAAAAAGACAGGTTAATTAAATGCTCTTTTCTTAAAGTATTTTCTTTAAAAGCAAAATATCTCTTCAGTAATTTTCATCTTGTGAAACTGTTTATTTCATATCATTA
>PVIC010058269.1:0-10430 GCA_004025085.1 Thryonomys swinderianus | reverse complement strand
TAATATTACCTGCCAACGCCTTTCCTGGGAACACCTGGAGAATAGCTTTCTACCGCGATTACAGAAGCTCAGGCTGCCCGGCAACACACAGCTGTTAGGTTTCGTCTAACTGATTTGACTCTCTCTCGAGGTAGATAGGACCTTTCACAGGAGACCGAAGGTTGCTGGGATTCCTAGTGCATATATTATTCTGAGCCGGGGAAATGGCCCCGTATCTGGTGTCAATAACATAGATGATGACTGTTCCAGAGCTGCACATGTCTGTTCCCCACATCCCCGTATCGTTGATTTTCTCCAAATTAAATATTGAATAAAAGTAAATAAAACACAGCTGCTGTCAAATAGCTTCTTATCAACATAAGTGAAATAAAAATGTTTCTGCAGTAACTTCGCTTTACGTAAAGCGGGACTATCTGGTAAGATGCTAATTGTGTGGGGAAAAGCCTGCGCATGTGTCAGGCAGAGCAGACCCCCTTCCCCTGGGCCTAACACGCAGGCACATCCAGTGCAGAGTAAGCCAGCACCCAGTGAGGTTAGGCATCCGATATTACTGTGACACACTGTCCATATAAGACAGCAGGACAAGGTCTCACTAAGTTGCCCAGGTCAGACTCAAACTTGGAATCTTCCTGCCTCAGCCTCCCAGAGTGCTGGGATTAGAGGTGTGGGCCACCATGCCTAACTCTTAGTATATATTTTTTATTTTTCCTTTTATATAAAATACCAATCATGGAACAAAGAAGGCTATGGTTTATGCCACATTCTCAATAGGTGACAGAATTAGGCTCAGAATATAGATTTTTCAGATACTCTGCATAGCCTTTTTTTTTTTTTTTTTTTTTTGTTGTTGTTCCTTAGCCTTCTAATCTGCCAGCTGGTCACACACTACTTTTATCTCGAGACTTAATGGGAGCCCTGACCCTGTGAAAAACAATCTTCCCTCAGGACCTCCAGGGCACTGTCTGCCCCTGCCGGCTCAGGTCAAAGCTAACTTCCGGTCCCCTTCCGGAAGCTGAAGCGTTTCCTGATCGCAGCTTAGGGCGGCACAGAAGATTAACCACAGCCTCTCCCGCTGTCTCCTTGCCAAGCTTGTACCCAGTCAGTCACGCGGGGTGTTTGTATGTGACTCTCAGTGGATGCCCCTTCGGAGTTAGTCACGTGCCCCAAGCCTACTGGAGCATGGCTGGCACGTAGTAGCTGATTAGGAAACTTTTCCAATAGACAATGCACCCAAAAAAGACATTCTTACCGACTCAGTCATTCAGACACACGGGGTAAGAGTTCACAAAGCACAGCCATTGCTTTCTATTTAATATTTCAATGTCAACTATGACTTTTTTTAAAACTATATAAAAGGAAGTCATCATTTAGAGTTATATCCTTCAACAAGCCCTTGATGCCAGAGGCACTGTGGTCTTTGGCTTTCTCTTGACGTCAATAAACTCTCTCAGGTGTGAGACTTGCCATGGAAACACAGTTAGTGGCAGGCACTGATCTTTAAGCCACATTGCCTGGAGTTAGGGAGCACAGTACCCAAAGGTATGGAACCTTGAGCCAAGTATAGAACATCAGTCACACTGCCTCCATTTCTTCATTTATAAAACTGAAATAATAACAGGGTCCATCCAAAAGCTCATCAAGAAGATCTCAAGCTGAACAAGAGACATATTTATATACACAAGCCCATGTATAATATCTCTCATAGTATCTGGAACCTGTTCTACTGTTGTTCTCATCAGGTCGAACGGGGAGCAAGTTCTTCCTCTGATGCCTGCACCCCTCACTTCTCCACAGAGGCTCACTCAGTGCCGTTTATCTTAAAGCACAAAAATCAAGAACTCACCACTGGCTAAAGTCACCACACTTTTTGCAAAGCTGTCTCCTAACACCTACAAGTGCTATTAACTTTACAAGAATTTTTCCAGTACTCTGCACAAGTATAGTTAGGATTCTAACACTCAGGATTCCTGAAAAAGACATTAACATACAAGCTAGAATGTTAACTCGGCAAATGAGAGAGCTCAGACTGAGGAGCATCTCACACAGCAGGGTGTGAGCAAGTGTCCTGAGAAGAGGAATGGAAAGAGAGTCATAGCGTTCCTCATTCGCCAATGTGGGAGGAGAATTAGTGGGATTTTTTTTTTTTTTTTGAGACAGGGTCTCGCTTTGTAGTTCAGGCTGGCTCTGAGCTCACTATGTAGCCTAGGCAAAATTCAAACTCAGCACTCCTCCTGTCCCTGCCTCCCGAGTGCTGAGATGACAGGCATGAGCCACCATGTCCAGCATTGTGGTATGTGGTATTGATTGTTGGTGGGCCGTGAGTCTCCACGCCCAGCATTGTATGTGGTTACTGGGGATCGAACTCAGGACCTTGAGCTTGCGAGGCAGGTGCCAGAACCACTGAGCTAACCCTCCGGCCCTAGTGGGATATTTTTTAAAGAGTAATCTGTTAATAAAATTTCATCCAAGTGTATATACACATAGACATTACAATTTCACTTTTCATAATGTTCCCTAAAATTATGAGTATTGCAAATTTAGATATAAGAATTATATTATAACTTTTAAAAAAAGAAGAAGAAAAAGCTGGAAATAAGCTAAAAGAATATTAACAGTTCACATACCTAATTTTTGGTATAAATATACAATAAAGTTTTCTAAATATTTAAAAATAAAATGTACAGGACACTGAATAGAGTTGTACAGACTATGGAAACAATGTGAAGGAAGAACATGTAGAAATGATGAGGAAAACAAGTCCTACACCTACCTAAAGATGGAAATTACTATACTTACGTAGTGAAAAAAGTATCAGATATAAAACAGGATAGAAGATTTTGTATATTTTATTTAAAATACACTTAAAGTCCATTCGCTATGTTTAAAACACTGTCCTAAATACTTTACAGATGCTAATTTCATCTTCACATTAATCCTGTAAGAGAGAGAGAGAGACTTCACGATTAACGATAACAGTGCACAGAGAGGAAACCGAAGCTCCCAGCGTCACACAGCCACGAAGCGGAACTGCCATCGCTTGAACTTGTGTCGCGGCATCTGGTTCCATCCTCTAAATCACTGAGTATTTTCTCCTAATATTTAACTATCAACCTTTTTTAAAAAACATTCTATGATGAGTTTTTATTATCTTTATTATAACCTAAGTGATTTTAGTTGCACGGCACGATATATAAAGGATAGCATTCCTGATGCACTTAGCTAACAAAAAATGTCTTTAAGGGAAATAACCAGTAGAGATACACAGAATTTGTATTTAGGATTAGTTTTATCTGAATTCATCTAGCTCTCCTTAAAGTGAACTGAAGATAAGGTTTCCTTTTAAAAATATGTTTTTAAAAAATTAAGTTAAATTTGCATCACAGATTTAGATGTTCCTTGTAATGTAGATTAAATATGAATCTGAATCATTCAATTTCCTACACTTTATAAATGGAGTGACGGACACACGGCTGCACAATGATTAGACTGGAATTAACACTGTGGTTAGTTTCTACCCAGGTCTAGTCTGAGTATTTTTGGATTTGGGGTGTGGGCTCCTCTCAGAATACGATCCATCTCTAGCGACAGTCCTACTGATGTCCTTAAGGAAAATATCACTGTCACATAACCTAACTCGTGAGCCAAGAAGCTAAAGGAAAATTGTGCTGCAAATGATGACAATGTACTTCTGATATTTAAAATATATTTTGTGAGGAACTCCAATGCTTTGAAATTTTAGTTATAGACATCTTTCTTTTTGAAACACGCCATATGGTTTTTAAGATAACCTTTCTCTGTAGCATTCACAATTATCATAAACAACCCTTTGACACAGTTCAGCTGAATTTCAAAAACGATTGTTCATATATACAGGGAGATCTACAATAAAATGGATTTCCAAACTATGAAAAAAAAAAACCAGGCTTCCAAAAAGTTTCAACATGCAAGGTGTTCTTCAAATTCAAAATATTTCAATTCCCTCAAACATCTCTGAAAATTTACAAACTATCTGATGTTATTCACTTCCAATTCTAGATTAAGATTTGTAGGTGCATATAAGTAAGTACACACCTTTCAAAACAGGAAATATCTTTTTTAATTCTGTCATTGCTCTCAAAACTTTGGTACCCAGGGGACCTCTGCCTAAGTCAGTTCACCAAAGGCAAGACCTTCAAGGTGTTTACAATGAACGTTAAAAGTATGTCACTGCCTATCAAGAATACAATTTTTCAACAAGTTCTTTGATCTGCATCATTTCCTTTCACTTATAATTACCTAACTCGGTGAAAAATTTCCAAGAACATATAAAGCTACCACATTCGAATTTAAAGACCACAGGGGTCCTCTCTGAGTTAACATTTATGTTGAAATAATTCTGTTACACTTTGACTCTGTGATAGGGTGTTAAATGGGATTCTTCTGGCCTAACTTCATGCTGAAGCCCTTGGAAAGCAAGTACCAAATACACTCAAGTTCAAGGTCATGGTTTAATAAAAGCTATGTTTGCTCTTTGTCCTGAATTCTTGATACAAAACCAAAACCCAGGATAGTGTCGTTTGCTTTTATAACAACTGCTTTGCATTTTACTTGTGTTCACACCAGCAAGGTGATTCGTGAGGAGGGCGGAAGACTGGCTGGCCGACTTAAGAATGGGGGTAGACGACCAGAAAGCCGACCTCGCGGTGAGTGGGCTGGAACACTGATCTCCAGTTTCTGCAGAAGGAAAAACACTGGAGGTTGAGTTCGACTGTATATCCCACGATTTCATCAGTCTTGCCTGTCAAATGAAAGCTGGATGAAAACAGCGAAGAAAGGTTGGAGAGCGTCTTGGCTGGGGGACATACTGGTGCACTGAGAAAGCAGAGTCTCTGGTGTGCAGAAGCTCGGCACTGAGGGCCCTTCCAGACTCTGCTACCCTGAGTAGCTCTGCATGTGGCTGCTCTTTGAGTGTCCTTTGTAAGACAGAAACGACAAGTATCTCGGTATCCATGGGAGTTGGCTGTAGTATCTTTTAAAAATAACAAGATCTGGGCCGGAGGGTTAGCTCAGTGGTTCCGGCACCTGCCTCGCAAGCACAAGGTCCTGAGTTCGATCCCCAGTAACCACATACAATGCTGGGCGTGCAGACACGCCCACCAACAATCAACACCGCATACCACAGTGCTGGACATGGTGGCTCACGCCTGTCATCCCAGCACTCGGGAGGCAAAGACAGGAGGATTGCTGAGTTCGCGGCGGCTTGCCTGGGCACCATAGTGAGCTCAGGGCCAGCCTGAACTACAAAGCGAGACCCTGTCTCAAAAAAAAAATCCGATGACAACCAGGGCTGGGGATTTAGCTCAGTGGTAGAGTGCTTGCTTTGCAAGCATGAAGCCCTGGGTTCGGTTCTCAGCACCAAAAAATAAAAAAGTATAAAAAAAAATCAGATGACAACCGGTGTCGTGATGGTGAAGTCCCTGTGGTTCCTCCTGAAGTTCCCGCCCTCTGCTCGGGTTGTTAGCTGCTCCCAGGACGGAAGGACGACAGGGTGTACATGTGTGTGTTCAGAGGACTGACACCCTCCGCTTCCCACCTCCGTCCCAGCACCACTTCCACCAACAGGCTTCAGTTGCTAATGAATCTCAACCTCCCTATCAAGACGACTTGTCCTAGGACTTGATCACAGCAAATCGGAATCAGTGCCTCTACGCAGTTACCTGATTCACCACTTGACAGAAGGGGAAATATTTAGTGAAAGAATACATAATGTACAATTTCCCCTTTACAACATTTGTTCTCCCAGAGCCTCGTTTTACAATAATTTTTAATTATATACCTCTAGGCTTTACATATATTTTATTATTCATTTATTCTTGAGAAATGAAAGGAAGTCTGACATCTCTTGCATATATGCATAGCAAAGTTTTTTCTACTGTTGTTCAGCAGAACAGTTGTGGGTATCATCTGTTATCATTTTGTCATTGTTATTATTATCATCCTCCCTGTAGCATCAAGTTGTCATGGCAACGATGGCCTGGGGGAGGGGTTGACAACACATGTGACACTCTACAAGATTTATTGTGTTTTGAGACTGTAGGCTCCCCTCAGGACATCAAAGGTGTCCACCCGTATATCTATCCCCACCTCCCCTCCCTTTCTGTGCCCCCAACCTGAACTTTATATGCAGTCAGTGCATGGCTGGGAATCCTTCAAAATGGATGACTTCAGTGTCCAGTGCATACAGGGGTTATTACTGTTGTCTCCAATTATCTCAAATCCCAAGGATCATAACAAATGAAGTGCTAGGAATAATGAAATAATAAGCTTTCATTTAGAAGAAATTGTAATCTCGATATTCTTCAGATGTGCTATCATTCTCACTCTTAAACTTCTTAGGACATGGGTGATACTGCCCTCAGATGTCCTCAGGGCTGTCAGCTAGATTAAATCTTCTCTTCTTTACTGATGCAAATTCTTAACTCAGGGTAGTATAAGACATATTTTGAAAAACAAAAGGTGACAGATAATAATGGTTTAATAAGTCCTTTTCTGGAACTGTATCAGCAATTGCTCTCCTAATCATTTTTTTTAACAGATTGAAAGTTCCTTGGGATTATTTATGTACCTAAAAAACATAGTGCCACAAAGTACTCTTGTCTCATCAATATTAGACTTCTCAAAACAAGAAAGTGACAGACAAATAGTGTTGAGAAAGACATCAAGAAGGAGATTCATTTATGCATCAGCTCTTCAGTGCTTGAAAGTTGCCAACTGCCTTTAAAGGTGTGAGGCAGTAAGAAGCTCTGTTATTCTGAAAGTCCAAACCAGCGAATCATGGCTGGGATTGCCTATCACCAGTAACTGCTCATCAGCTGAGTTCTGAGCCTTCCCTCCAACCCAGCTATCTGTTCTCCATTCCCAAGAAAGCTCTGGGTTATTGAATTTTCCTTATCTGTTCCTCAACCCCCCATGACTGATCAAATATTGACTACAGTTAACTTTTTGTAATATTGTCAAATAAAATGGAGGTTTATTACTCAAGAAGCATCAATCGTTATTTGCTCTGGGGAAGCTGTTCTCTGCAAGGTACTGAAATCCAAAGTTAATTCCTCAAGCTTTTCTTTCCAGGTGATGTCAAATGGCTTGACTATACAATCAATTTTGCTTTAATTTTCATGAGGACTTTCCATTGCTTTATTAGCATTTTATTACATTATACAATTTTGAGTACAATATCCTGATGAATCCTTAAAAAATCAAAAATATTAGGTATTTAAATCTTTTCACATCCTGAAAGTTACAATAATAATTTAGGTAAAACAAAGTCATTTATTTTTGCTTAATTCTTCAAATTATTCTCTGAATATATGTTTTGGAAAAGATGGGTTTTTACAGATTTAGATGAATGATTTTTCAATATAATAAAAATTACCAGCATTTTATATATGAATGCACATAGCCTTATTTATTGATGCTTCCACAAATTTCTGCATATAAAAGGAAATAAACACATGAACTAACCAAGCCATTCTCTGCTTCCATTAAAACTAGAATGGAAGTCTTAATATATATTATTCCTAACACCATCAAAAATGGACTAAGAGGCTTGTATTAAATTGAGATAAAGTCCATCAATTCCAATTCTCTGAAAATTATCGATCAACAAATGTAAAAGGTATATGTGAGGATGACTACAAAATTTGTAATTCCCTAATTCCAGTGGAGAATAAACAAGGGAAGAAAAAAGAATAATGTCAGGACTGAGAAAAGACATCACTACAAATCTCTAAATATTAAAATTATGAGAACATAATAAAATTTATAATAAATATGAAAATTAACTGAAATGGATAACTTTCTAAGTAACACAACAAAACTGACACAAAAAGGAAGTTTTAATAGTCTCACAACTATAAAAGAAATTAAATATATATTTTTTAAATTTCCCCAGAACTTTCAGGTCCAGAGCATCTCACTGGGAAATATTACCAACCATTTAAAGGAAAGATATAAAACCTACTTTACATAATATCTTCTAGAGAACAGGTAAAGAGGGAACTTTTCTCATCTTACTTTAGATCATCATAAATTTGGTAATACATTTCCACAAGAAACTGATGCAGAAGAAAATAATATAAGTCATTTTCTCTTGAGGATTTAAATGTAAACACCCTAAGTAAAATACCAGTCAATCTTCTCCATCAGTATAGAAAACAACTGATACACCTGGATCAGTTTAGGATATTTTTCCTGAAGGCACAGCAATTTGGATGTAGAATGGGACAGTAGGGGGAAAAGAAGAATAAAGTCATGTCATGTACAAGCACAAATTCTCAATGTCAATTGTGATCATAATGTGTATATAAAATGTACCAATAAATCAACTAAAAAATAATAATCCATGGACTAGTCAAGTTTCTTAGGAAAATTATGGGCACCTTATGAAGCAAGAATTTCAGGGGGAAAAAAAAACACTTTCCCTGAAATAGTGAGTGAAAAAATAAAACACACCCTGCAAAATGAAATGAGAAACAGACACACCTATTTTTCTTAGATACAATGAAAATAGGTGACTTAGGAACTGAGTTCACATACTTGTGTGATCAAAACACCTAAGTCAAGATATTAATATCAAGTAATCCAAGATTACCACAGCCTGAAGTTTTGCATGATGTAAATTTAACTTCCCTTTACAGTAAGGCACTTTAAGTTAAAAGCCCAAAGAATTCCTATGAAGTTTCCTGAATTATAAGCTCCAAAAAATAACTAGAATATAGAAGGATTAGAAAATAGCAAAATCACAGATTGATGACCCTGTACTTTGCAGACACCTATTAAAAAAAATGTTTAAACTGATACATGAAAAAAAATAATGACTTTCAGATTCAATGTGTGTAAACACTGGCAGATTTAAAATGAATGAAACTTCAGGAACTGTAAACTGTGGTTATTAAATGGGAAGTAAAATGAATAGGTGAAAATCAAATTTGTGAAATGAGATAGGATGACATTACCTGAAAGTACTACACCAAGCCTAACTGTGGTCAGAAAACATTGTGTAAATGATACAGACCCTGTAAAACTTGCTGAGACTTTCCTTATAACTGACTTTACTGCATGATAGAGTCTCATACAGATTCCATGCAATCTAGGAACATTAAATATTTCTGGGTGTCCTGCATTTTTCCAGTAGATCAAGTAGCCGATTATGTTGTTCACACGTCTTCATTTTTCTATATGCTTATTTTCCCATTTTTCCTTTTTCTTCTAAGAATCACTGGGGGGTTTTTGTTTTGACAGTTATCAGATATGCCACAAAGTATTACTGGAAAATTGAGCATTCTTTGTTTTATAGCACAAGATCATCTAAATTGATACATGAAATAAAGCATCCACTCATGACAAATAGAAACATTCTTACCTAACTATGAACAAAGGAAAATTCCTTGAATCCACAAACTATATCAAAAAGAAACATGAAGTACTTATTTAAATTCAGAAGCAAGGTAGCAATTTTTCTATGACCACTAAAATTAAACATGACAGTAAAGATTCCTGTCAATGCAAATAGAACAATATAACACGAAATACGTAAGTATTGAAAATAAAGAAACAAAATTCTTATCATTTGCAGAAGATAAAATGGTAAAGTAATCTGAAAGATACAAATATAAATATCCAGATTATGAAGACATTTAACCAGTTTTCCAGATATGAGAGTACAGAAAAGCCAACTGTATTCCTTTAGGCTACAAACTAGAATTTATAACACTCACACAAAATACAAGGAACCTAAAGAGCGGATTTTTGGAATAGCTTATACAGCTTATAAGAAGTTACTATTAAATTTTCAAGAATGCTCTGAATCAGTTAAGTACAACTTTCTAAAAATAAATTCTATAAACCTATAATTGAATGATTATTCTACTGCATAATCATGACAATTATTTGAGATTAAGGTTATTGAACCTTTTATTTCTGTCTGGTGGGAATATTTTGTATTGGTGGTCACTCAACATCTCTTTCCAGCTCCACATTCAGTGATACCACCTTCGTAATCTGAAATTGGTCATGTAGGAGAATTTACATCGTGGGACTTAGCAAACTCTACACATAATGTCCCCTCTTTCAGTCTTCAGAGATTCTGGTGTCGACAATTTACTGCGTTCCAACCAAGTGAAAGTAAAACTTCAAAAGATGTAAAAGACCATTATGGAGAAAAATTACCTTTAATTTCTTGAGCACCTGTTATGTGGCAGGCACTGTCCAGCAAGTGGTCATACAGATAAAATAATCTTTGTTTTCACTTACAGTATATCAAGAAGAAACAATATACAAGGATGGGTTAAATAGTATAGTGACAAAAACCATGGCAGAAGACAAGAGCACAATCATAACTTGTGGCCACTGAACACTTGGATGCATTTAGAAGAAAATACAGTGCAACACCT